>CAHIKZ030000752.1:7500-37500 GCA_903632075.3 Acanthosepion pharaonis | reverse complement strand
GGTAAATGTTTAATACTGTTTTTTATAAACAGACCATTTACTTAAATATTTGTATCAAGAATGTATAAACATCTCTTAAAATAATTGTCGGACGTTGTCCATTATATATATATATATATATATATATATATATATATATATATATTATATATATATTATATATATATATCTTATTTACGATTCGGACTATCCACATCTTCATTGCCATATTCACAACGTTTTCGGCCGTTGTACGCTCCGGCCTTTAGGTGATTAGAATTTCGAAACGAACCCTTTATTTCGTCCACAGGAGTAGATTGTTCTAGTTCCACGTGGCATGCCTCTTCCGGATGTCTCAGTTATTTCGTTTTAACTCATCTCTCCAAATTTTGGTTCACCTCCGCTGTGGCCTGGTACTGAACTCAACAAGTCTTTGGGTCTAGTCACTGGATCTAACCAACGTCTTTATCCACTGGGCCATGTGTCCTTGAGGAATATGGCAATGAAGATGAGGATAACAGTCCGAATAATGTAAATAATACTTGTAATCATAATACTTCCTCTCACATATATATATATATATATATATATATATATATATATATATATATATATATATATATTTCCTCGAGACAAAGCAGTAAAGCCACTAAGACACAAGGAGCAATTGGCTGTTAGAAAAAAAATGAAAAGAAAAACTATCTAGAGGCGAGAACAATAAAAGAACAGAAATTAAGAAAACAGAAGATAACAATTGACATTGCATTTAAATTTTTGAAGGTCAAAGTTGACTGAGAAGCAAGAAGCCGGACGTGAGTTCCACAAGAGAGAAGTGCGAGTAAAGAAGCTGTTAGCTACTTACATCTAGCCAGTTCGACTGTAAATTGACGAGGCCTTATTTCCAGTCTAGTACTGTGATTAAATTCACAAACCCTACGTACCATAGCGAAGAACTCATCCGAACAATTACCATGAAAGTATTTATAGAAAAGACACAGGGAGGCTACTTTAAGGCGGCAGGAAAAGTGTTTGAAGCCGAGACGCCACGCCAGGAACAATAATATTGCTGATTCGTCTTTGGATTTTATCAAGACTCTCCAAATATATAGCAAGAACGCAAGACCATATTTTAATATTAATCACTGCAGTAATGATTGGCGGATGAATTCCAGTCAACCATGATGTTTGTCAGAGCCTAGTGGAGGCTTGTGACAGGTCAGGACTAGTAGCAGATCCATTTGAAATACTTCAGAAGCATGATTAAATAAAAAACAACAGTAACTAAAATGATATCACAGCTCGACGAGAAAATAAAGAGGTGGCATTTCACACCAACTGAAATAAAAAGTTAGGCAGTAAGGCTCCATTAATACTGGAAAATCTATTGGTTTTGAGATTTACCTGAAAAATTATTTCAAAAGAAAGATTTTATAAATTTCAACCGACACCAGTACTGGCCGCTCGGTCAATAAATGCCGAATGTTTCCTTATAAGTAAACTGCTAATATTGCTATTACTATTTATAATGAGTTCACTTACTATTTTTCTATTACTCAGCATTGGTTTACTTATGGCAGGACTTGATCAAAAGGCATTCCAGACCTTACCGGAGTCAGTCATCGTTTTACATCATACTATCTCTCTCTCCCTCCCCCCTCTCTCTCTCTCTCTCTAAAACTGTGTGTGTGTTTGGGCATCGAAATCAACTCTGCATGGGATGATGAGTACTTAGGGCATGAAAAAGCCAATCAATATGCAGTGTTGATTTCTATGTCCCGACAGATGTCGATGGTAAACTGACATGTCTGCTTTCAAAATCTTTGTTCAAATTGATTTAAACGCTTGAACAAAATCGTATCATTCAAATTACACGCGTGCATGCGCGTACGTATGTGAATTTTTCCATTCGTCATGTCAATATCAGTTGTGTCATTTAATGTCGATTTTATATTTGAGTTAAAATAGCAAACATTGGTTGAGTTTATCTATAGGTAAATTCTAGTCATATATGTGCTTGAGGCAAGAGTTTGTTAGATTTATACTTGAGTCTATAGGCAAAGTTTCATAGGGTTTATACTCTAGTCTATAAGCAAAGTTTCATAGGGTTTATACTTGAATCTATAGGCAAAGGCTAACTGGAGTTATACTCGAGTCTATGGCAAGAGTTAATTGGATTTATACTCGAGTCTATAAGCAAAGTTTAATTGGGTCTATAGGCAAAGTTTCATAGGGTTTATACTTGAGTCTATAGGCAAACATTAATTGGATGTATGATTGAGTCTATAGACAAAGGTTAATTGGGTTTATACTTGAGTCTGTAGACAGATTTTGTATTTGTATTCTAGTTTATAAGAAAAGGCTAATTGCTTGTGTCTTATAGTAAACTTTCATTGTGTATATATGAATTTGTTGGCATATATATATATATATATCTATATATATATATATATATATAGTAGATTAAAAGTCGTCCTATCGGGTGGAATTTAAGCGAGCTCCTGCAGAGGATTCTTGATTGGGCCTTCATCAGAATAGGTAGCAAGGAGTAAATGCAGTAGGAATCAATAAACTACAGAAGAACTCAAAATTGATCGCTGCATTTAAATATTACATTAATATTTAAGCTTACCTTTTAAAAGTTCAACGATAATTCTTCTGTCGCCGCTTAATTTAAAGACAATTTGATGTACGTAGGTCCTTACTTTCTGGCAAACAATTATTTTTTATTTCATGGGTGACTTTCGCTGGATTTTGCAATTAATTCCGATTATTCGCAAATTTATTTCCAAGTTATAAAAATTGTTATTATACAAAAAAAAAAAAAAAATTGTCACAAAAAATGACGTAAAACCTCGCCGAAAACAATCGCAGTAATGAAAACTTGGGAATCTATTTATGATATATATATATATATATATATAAGACATTTTTTATGTTTATACGTTCTTTTTATAGATAAAAAATTTAAGTAAATGCTCTGTTTATAATAAACAGTATTAAAGACATTCACCGGCCTGAATGTCCGAGAAACTTTCATAGTAAATATGCGGCCTCCGACAGGAATCGAACCTGTATCCTATAGAACCTGATGTGCTTTTACCGATTGAGCCAGCGAGGAGAGTTTTGGTTAGCAAGGTCTTTTTTACTGTTTTTAAACTACAATTTTCCATGATTTTTTCTCATATATTCATATCTGCTCGATGCGTATTTAAAATCGACCTTGCTAATCGACTTGCTAACTTAGTCCATTTCATAATATATATATATATATATATATATATATATATATATATGGTAGGATAAGGAACAAATAGACACGTTTAGAAATTGAACATGTTTCCCTTTTGTTTAAGCTTCACCAGAACATCAACTGCTAAACATGTTTAATTTAAAAACGCTTCTTATTTGTTCCATATCGTATACTTCTGTCGGATTTGAATCCATATTTGATTCCAATTTATATATATGTGTGTGGAATGTGTGAATACGAATATATATTTGTGTATATATATATATATATATATATATATATATATATATATATATATATATATGTACATTTACATAAATATTTGTTTGTGCTTATAAATCCACATGTACACAAATAAACAAATATTTTCAAATTTGGCTGTCAGTTAGTGGAGCTAACTAATCCCTGTTGAAGACACCTGTTCAGACACAATTGTGTTTCTTCAACACCTACAGAAACAACCTGTGGTTTATACTCCGTCTGTACTGGGCAGACCTTAATTATGGTTTTTGACAGGGAGATCACAGTACGTTAATACCCTCGGTCATGATGATTTGCGACTTCATGCTAGTACAACCGTCGACAGCTTCTGGACAGTTTTTGCCCACTCAATTTCAAACACAAGGTTTCTGTCAACCGACGATATGGCTCGTGTGCTCTTCCTAAGTGTGATGCATGCTGGAATCATTTTTCCCAGACCGATATTTCCTCCTTTACAAATGGTTATATTTGAACGTAGTTGCTTGGTCAAAATGCTTGTTCTGCAACCATTCGGCCATGCGCTTATAATATATAATGCGGATATTATTTTTCTGTGCTTATAAAGAAAGCAAATATTTCATGCTCTAAATATATTAAGAAAAATATACAAATTAATAAACAAAGTGAAAATTCCCAAAATAAGGGTGAGCAATACAAGACTGAGTCTTAACGGTTTCGAGTTATTCCAGAATATATTCCAGAATAAAATTGAATTGAACCGGAATGAATACCCACGAAGAGTTTTACTATCTATATATAAAATTCTGTGACTTCTGGTTGTCCGTTTGTCTGTCCATCATACCCTTTTAAATAGCCATGCATTGACTGATCGAAACCAAATATTGGGGACAAGTGCAAACGGGTAAGAAATCATCGTCCTTTGACTTCCCTATTGTTGGTTCGAACTCCATTGACTATCCCTTTCCACTCTATTCGGCCTTGCAATACCGTCCCCAGATCCCCAATATTCAACCCTGAGTCCCGAGCTATGGTGTCTGGTAAATTTTCGTGAGAAGATACATCCAGAAGGATGCCATAGGAGTAAGAATGAGATGATTTCCCTGTCCGCTCGGTGGCAGTGGCCGGCAAACTCATATCTCTTACTTTCTTTCTCTCTCTCTCTCTCTCTCTATCTCTCTCTCTCTATCTATCTCTCTTTCACTTATTGCTTTATATCTCTTTCATTCTCTTTCAATCTCTCTTTTATTGCTTCATATCTCTTCATCATCATCATCATCATCATAATCATTCTAAGAATATTTCATCATCATCATCATCATCATCATTATCATCATCATTCTAAGAATATTTCATCATCATCATCATTATCATCATCACAATCATTCTAAGAATATTTCATCATCATTATCGTCATCATCATCATTATTATCATCATCATAATCATTCTGAGAATATTTCATCATCATCATCATCATTATTATCATCATCATAATCATTCTGAGAATATTTCATCATCATCATCATCATTATCATCATAATCATTTTAAGAACATTTCATCATCATCATCATTATTATCATCATCACAATCATTCTAAGAATATTTCATCATCATCATCATCGTCATCATCATCATTATTATCATCATCATGATCATTCTAAGAATATTTCATCATCATCATCATCATCATCATTCTTCGACCTCCCTATGTTTGGTCGGAACTCCATTGACAATCCCTTTCCACACTGTTCGGTCCTGCATTGCTGTCCCCCAGATACCCAATGTCCAACCTTGAGTCCTAAGCTATGGTGTCTGGGAAAGCCAATTTTCGTGAGAAGACACTTCCAGAAGGATGCCATAGGAGTAAGGATGAAATGATTTCCCTGTCCGCACGGTAGCAGTGGCCGGCAAACTGTAATCGTTTTTGTTTGAGCTTAAGGGAGATTGGCCTCAGTTCTTCGTAAATTGGATTTTTCTAAGTAGATTTGTACATGTTCCATCCAGTCGTCTTTGAAGACGAGCATATAATGTCCAAGTTTCTGATCCATACAGTAGGACTGGTTCAGTCAGTGTTCGAAAGGTTTAGACTTTTAAGGAGGAAGGAAAGTCCAAGCACCAAATTCTGTGAAGTTTGATACACGCATCCCATGCCTAGCATATGTGCTGATTGAGAATATGACTAAAGACTGTGTGTAGGCCATTCCGTGCAGCTGTGGAAAGAAATGTAAAGGGGAGACAGGCCGCTCCCTTAAGGTAAGGCATCAAGTACACCAGAAAGCTGTAACACGAGGGGAAGTGGAAAAATCAAGCGTGGCTAACCACATATGGAGAGAAAAGGGAGATCGCCGCCTTCTGTGGGATCAGGTTGAGATCATAGACAAAGAACACCATTGGAAAATTCGTAAACTTAAGGAATCAGCCACAAAAATCTCCTGAGCCGACCAAGCATAGAAATGAATACAATATGGGAACCAGTAATAAGGTGTGCCAGAGAAAAGCAATAATAAGAACAAAAATTGCAATATGACCTCTGGTAAAAACATGTAATGATAACAGCAAAAATTGCAATATGAGCACTGGTAAAAAATTATGCTGAAGACATTAGGCTTGTAATACACAGAAATTCATACACAGATGTCCCCAATGACACATGGCACTAAAGGTGTTAATTAGATCCAGTGACAAGACCAAAGAGTGTGAGTTCAATACCTGGTTAAGGCGGTGGAGAACTTGGAGAGGGGAATTAACAGGAGATAACTGATAACTGACATCCATTAGACATGGCACGTGGAACTAGATCAGTCTACCCCAGTGAGCGAAATAAAGGGTTCAGTTTGACATTCCAACCACCTGAAGAAGGCCGTAGCGTACAACGGCCGAAACGTTGTAATAAGTATGGCGACCAAGATTAGGACAATAGTCCGAATAATATAAATAGTGTACATAATACCTCATCTCAGAAATATATACAGATACTGAAGGATCGGATAAATATGGCAACAAAGATGAGGACAATAGTCCGAATAATGTAAATAGTGAACATAATACCTCATCTCAGAAATATAGACAGATACTGAAGGATCGGATAAATATGGTGACCAAGATGAGGACAATAGTCCGAATAATGTAAATAGTGTACATAATACCTCATCTCAGAAATATAGACAGATACTGAAAGATCGGATAAATATGGCAACAAAGAAGAGGACAATAGTCCGAATAATGTAAATAGTGTACATAATAACTCATCTCAGAAATATAGACAGTTACTCAAGGATCGGATAAATATGGCAACAAAGATGAGAACAATAGTCCGAATAATCTAAATGGTGTACATAATACCTCATCTCAGAAAAATAGACAGATACTGAAGGATCGGATAAGTATGGCGACAAAGATGAGGACAATAGTCCGAATTTGTAAATAGAGATCCAAGATATTTGAAATTCTCAACTCTTTTGATGGATATATTATTGAGCGAACTCGGATGGTTCAGGGGAGGTTGTAATATATTCTGTCTTACATTGCAATAGAGACCCATCTGGTTCGCTGTTTGAATAAGGAATACAAAGTACAGCTGATTTTAATAGGGTGCGTAGCTTAGTACAATAAATTTGCTTTAACTTTTTTGGAAAAATTTAAAGTTTTCTTATTTAACATACAAAATACTTCCACTATTTTTAAAAACAATTTAATGGTTAAATTAACAAATACTCATTTAATAAAAATGCAATATTCTTTTTTGAATACCTTTCCTTTAATTTAAAAAAAAAAAAAGAATCCAGTTTCCAGTTCGCCCTGCGTTTGCAAGAACTATAAACAAACCCTAAGGCCAAACGCTTTAAAATGTTGGAATTTGGTTCCTGAAAGAAATATTTATATATGGTTAGTTGAATGTTGCATGCTCAAGAGTAAGAAATCTTAAGAAATTATACTTCGCTGTAAAAAAGGATAAAAAGATATTTTCTTAAAATAATATTGTTTACCATGAAGTCCTATAAAACTATATTAAATTAAAGAAATCAATGGCCCACTAGATAAAAGCATTGGTTGGATCCTGTGACTTGACTCAAAGAGTGAGTTCAATACCTGGCTACGGAAGTGGTGAACAAAATCTTGGAGGGTTGAGTTAAAGGGAGATAACCGAGACATCGGGAAGAGGTATGGCACGTGGAACTAGAACAATCTACTCTTGTAGAAGAAATAAAGGTTCAAATTCCAATCTCCTGAAGAAGGCCGGAGCATGCAACGGCTGAAACGACGTGAACATGACTATAATAATGAGTACAACAGTCCGAACAATGTAAATAGAAATTATTAAATCGCGAAGTTTTTGTTAAAGAATTTTTCCAAACAAATCAGCTTATTCAAATTTCATTGATTTGTTTGCGAAATTGAACAAAACCTAGAGTTTGTATCTCTCTCTCTCTCTCTCTCTCTCTCTCTATATATATATATATATATATATATATATATATATATATATATATGAAGTCCTATTAAAGAAATTATTAAACTGCGAAGTAGGGTTTTTGTCAAAGTATTTTTCCCAAACAATTCTGTTTATTCAAATTTCATTGATTGGTTTGCGAAATTGAACGACTCATAGAGTTTATAAATGTCGACAAAAGATATTAGCGATAACTTCAACAATAGTAAATATTGAGAGGGTTTCAGCATGTGTCAGCGTGTTGCAAAGAATTCTAGTTAAAAAAAAAGCAACTTTTATGTCTTTTATTCAGACATAAAACCAAAACAAAAGCATCAGTCAGTTATGGGCCATGCGTGATAGATACACGCTTAGGCGATCATGTATCTTTCGATACATGACTGACGAGGCAAATTTTTTTTCCCGCAGTAGGTTGCCCTTTCTTTCTACCAGTTGCCATCCAAGGCTATAGAACCAGGTCTGTCCTGCTATTTACCCATAGCTGGGGGGGAAGAAGAGGATTCATACCTTTATTTCGCTCACTGGGGTAGACTGTTCTAGTTCCACGTTTAAGTTATCAGTTATCTCCTGTTAATTTCCCTCTCCAAGTTCTCCACTGCCTTAACCGGGTATTGAACTCATACTCTTTGGGTCCGGTCACTGAATCTAACTAACACCTTTATCCACTGTGCCATGTGTACATAGAGCCTAATCTCAGAAATATAGACAGTTAACGGTAATATTAGCCGTTTCCATCTAAGGAAACGTTCAGGTTAATAAAATTAAAAAAATGTCTAGAACACTGCTGTTCCTAACAAATGTACTAACTTACGTCTGTGTCTTTTATGACGAAAAAAGAAAAAGAAAAAAAAAAGACTAGTTTTAACCCATTAAAATTTCACAGGTTTCCTATTTAAATATTCTGATGAATCTTAATTTTCAAGTTAATGATTGAATAAGCTCGTGGCGAGTTCTATGACAATAAAATATCCGGAGAAATTCTTCTATCGTATCCTTAAATATTTGAGCTTAACAACTTTAACAAAATATTGCAATAAAAAACATAAATATGAACGCTGGTCATTATTTTAAGAAGTGGGTACAAATGAAAAGATTTGGAATTGAAAATTTTTTCCATTTCACTGAAACAGACGTTAAACAATTCTATCTTCCCTTCTTTCTTTCATTCATTCTTTTTCACTGAAACCAAGTAGTTTTTCCTTTCTTTGAATGGAATCAAAACGGAATAGTCCATTATTTAGGAGGTGTTGGCAGGAGACGTTAAACACCTCTTTCTTTCTTTCTTTCTTTCTTTCTTTCTTTCTTTCTTTCTTTCTTTCTTTCTGGAACCAATAATTGTTCTTGTCTCTGTTTCCACGCAATTAAAACAGAACAGTCTATTTTTATGAGATATTCATAAGAGACGTTAAACACTTCTTTCTTTCTTTCTTTCTTTCTTTCTTTTTTCTTTCTTTCTTTCTTCATTCTTTTCTTTCTTTCTTTCTTTCTTTCTTTCTTTCTTTCTTTCACTGAAACCTAGTAGTGTTTTTTCTTTTTTTCCGCACAGTCGAAACGGAATCTCTTCTGGCCGGTCTCCTAAGTTGGTGAATGCAGCCTTCACTTCATCTTTGGTGTTACAATAAGTTTTGCTGGCCTCTCTCGCTCAACTGCGCCCCACACATAATAATCATGGGGATGGAGGCTGGGGACTTAGATGACAAGATGTAAGGGGTGATGTGGTCGCAGAAATTGTCTGACAGCCATCACTGGGTTCTCCTGCTTGTGAGGCATGGATGCCAGACATAGGGTCTTCCAGAAGCAATCCTTTTGACCCATGTTAGCACTAACTCCTCAAGGCACTTGACGTAGGTGCATGTGTTGAGGCTGTGGCCTTCATCAACAAATTTATCAGAACAATCAGTGAGTTTTCTGAGCTGTCATTCCTTCGTAATCACCATTAGACTCAGCCAACTCTTTCCGAATCCTCTGTACTGCGTTCAGATTAGCACCCAAATACTGTAAAATATTCATATTGGAGTTTCTGGTGCGAATGCCAAGCAGTACAGGATGCCATTTACAAACTTATGACGTATTGAATTGTGTTCCTTTTCTCGCAGATGGTGCCCAACTGACCCTACTATACTGTGAACTTGACCAAATCTAAACTAAAAAACACACATCCGTGAAATTAAATTAAATTCCTGTTGAATCCATTACATCGACTTATGTGCTAATACCCTTGGGAAAGGTATGAATCCTTTTCTTCTCTCTCCAGTTATGGGTAAATAGCAGGAGAGACTGGGTTCTATAGCCTTGGATGGGCAACTGGTCTAGGAGAAGGAAAATTCTGAATTCAAAACCTGCGGAAGGTCATTTGGGGACCTTGTGGCACATAGTGCACCAGGTCTCTGTATTCGGCCCTTCAAAAACTCTGGTTGGTTCTGCACAAAGCCTTCACCACTATAATCAAATTATGTGCTGGTGTTTGGGCTGTTAGTTCCTAGAACTGAGCTGCTTGACCCTCATACGTCGACAGGAGAGTCGAGTATATATATATATATATATATATATATATATATATATATATATATATATATCAGATATATATATATATATATATATATATATATATATATATATATATATATATATATATATATATATATATATATATATATATATATATATATATATATATATATATATATATATATATATATATATATCAGAATCATTATATATATATATATATATATATATATATATGAAAAAATTTGGAAAAAACAAACAAAAATCCTTAAATGCAATTATGTTGTTTAAATGAATGAAATGTCGACGTCTGACGTTTCGGTTTAATAAACCTTCTTCAGGACAATATTCATTAAAAATACAATTCAGTTCAATTTGACAAAGACGATGGACATAAAAACAAGTTTTTCTTCATTCTGTCGGATCTATATCCATTTACATTTGCTTACATATATATATATATATATATATATATATATATATATATATATATATATATATATATTATATTATTATTCTTATATTTGCTCCGTTCTTACTGAGGACTTTTAGATTTATAGCGTTCTTGGAATTATACCTACATATATATATATAGATGTATATATATATATATATATATATATATATATATATATATATATATATATATATATATATATATATAATAAAAAGGCTTAAACACTAACATTCCACGGTCATAATTTATTCCATTGGAATCGTAAATACGGTCCAATTCATCATTGGAATCGTAAATACGATCCAATTCATATATATATATATATATATATATATATATATATATATATATATATATATATTATGTGCATGGCTGAGTGGTTAGAAATATTCCCATTCTGACCATGATGTATTTCAAGATATTCGAATCTCACCATAGTCGATTTGTCAGGAAGGAGACTTCCTGATGTCATCAGTCTGGAGGGTGGGGGCGATCCCAGCGTGTGGCACCTTTGGAAAGCGCCTGAAAACCATACCACGAGTTGACCCAAGCCTTGTGAGTGAAATTGGGTAGACGGAACCTTAGGGAGCGTTGATAGCTGAGCTAGCACAAAGTCACAAGTCACTGTGATCGAGGGTTTGAGTGTACTGGCCTTGTTCAAATTGTTGATCACGCTAGATAACACACTCTCTCCCAGAAACTGTAACTAAGGTCTGCTCAGCATAGTTGCAGTATAAACCACAGGTGGGCTCTGTGGGTGTTGAATAAACACAAAATGTACCTGAAGGGTTGACTAGCCAACCTAATACACGTGTATCCTTAAATACGAGTGGCCAGCTTTTATATATATATATATATATATATATATATATATATATATATATATATTTGAATCCAGTTGCCAGGAAGAGCCAACTAACCAATAGTTCTGGCTCTGCTATTGCTGAGCATATAATAAATAGTAGGAGTTGTGTGGTTAATTTTAGTGTGGACCGTTTTTTGATTTTATCTAGGTCCCATTCCACATTTCACCTCAAGGTTCTAGAGTCCTTGTATATTAGATCCCGTGAGCCTTCCCTTTGTAAACAGAGGGAATGCTTACTGGTTCTGAATGTTAATGGACTCTAGTTTCTTGAAATTCATTTTTTTTTATCTCTTCTATTCCATTCTTTAATTTAATTTACACTCTTTTATAAATTTTATAAATTTTCTATTCCCAGAAAAATGAACTTGATAAATCCTGGGACGAAACCAGTTGTTTTTTTTTTTAGCTTTTTTTTTTCTATAAAAAATGCCTTATAAAATTTGTCCTTTCCTAGCTATTATTAAATTCTGTACCACAAAAAGCGTATTTAAATATATATATATATATATATATATATATATATATATATATATATATATATATATATATATATATATATATATATGGATGCAATAGTTTCTACTACAAGCCAAGCTGTAATTATAGGGCTCTGTAAAAATACTTTCAATTGAATCTTACAGCATCAAAGTAGCTACCTGGTTATGATGCATTGTGGGATATCTTGGGCAGTGGTTACTTACTGATCATGAGACTTGGGTTCAAATCACACCATGATCAGTTTGTCAAGAAGGAGACTATTTGATTGTTATTGGCTTGGGAGGTGACCCCATCATGTGACACCATCGTAAAGTGCCTGAAAACAATACAACAGGTTGACCCAAGCTGTTAATGCTTTTGCGAATATAAATCACAAGCCATCATGATAGATCATGTCAGACCCAGTTCACTTGACATTTCTGATATCCGCTAAATATAGATCTTACTTATAAAACGCAGATTGTGTGTGTGTGTGTCTGTACGTTTATATATTGGATCGGATTTCCTAAATGTTTCAACCGATTTCAACAAAACTTCACAGGACTGCGTAAAATTATCTTGCGGTGGTTCTGACAGCGCCAAAAATTGGAAAAACACAATTGTTTTTGCACGGAATCAATTTGAAAACACGATTCTGTCGCCAGAATGGAAGGGGGACAACTCATATCAAGTTATACTTATAAAACGCAGGTTAGTTGTGTGTGTGTGTGTGTTTATATATATGGGATCGGATTTCCTACATTTTCCAAGCGATTTCAACAAAACTTCACTTTTTTTGGCAGGTAGTGTTTTATTGTCTTGCACTTTTTTCCTTATTTTTACATTCAGAATGCTTTAAAAATTCCATTTACAAGACAATTGTTTATAATAAAATTCTATTCAATCGGTTGACTCATAACGATTGAAAACAATGTTTTTGTTTGAGTTTGACCAATTCGTAAAAGCAAAAAAAAACCCAAAAAACTAATTAAGACATGCATGTCCGTCAACCTTAAACAATAATCTTTGTCAATTTTATTTTTCAGTCTTTATGATGGTTGATACTTGATCTGTCTCTTACTGTTACATCCCCGGGCAATGCCGAGCTCTACTGCTAGTACAGTATAAATCAAAAGTGGGCTCTGTTGAAGTTGAACAACATGCAATTCACACCGCCAAAAATTTAGAAACGGCATGCTATACTACTTAGCATTCTCACAGAAAGCTCCAATATGAAAATTTCACAGTGTTCGGGCATCAATCTGAGGACAGTGCAGAGGATTTGGAAAGAGTTAGGGGATTATGAATGTATGGCAACTCAGAAAAATCATTCTGATTGTTCTGATAAATTTGTTGGTGAAAGCCTTGGCATCAACACAGAAAGCTTGAGGAGCTAGTGCTACCCTGGGTCTAAGGGATGGCTTCTAGAAGAAACCTGTATCTGGCAACAGGACTCTGCACCATGCCACCCAGTGATGGCTATCAGACAGTTTTTGCACCCCCATTAGACCTTACATTGTGCCACCTAACTCCCCAGACTGCAACCCTTTTGATTATTATGTGTGGGGCCCAGTTGGCAGCATTTACCAACTTAAACAAAGAGACAATCCAGAAGAGATGCAGGAGATTCCGAAGACTTTGGTTGAAGCCAATACAGATTTTATAATATAAATTTACTTTTTAATATTTCAAGTTACTTTTATGTCAGTGTTATTTTCATTTTTATGTAACTTAGATGAAAATTGCACTCTGTATATATACATACATATACATACATATATATATATATATATATATATATATATATATATATATATATATATATATATATATATATATATGTATATGTCTGTGTGTGTGTGTGTATGTAATGAATGCTGCCATCAAAAAACAGTCATGATATACCATTGAGAGGTTTTAGCCATTTATGTAAGCTGTCTTATCACTGATAGGATTTATTAAACAAATCCATCCAAACTTTCATTCCCTCTAATGATTACATATATAGTGACATAGCAAATACTAAAAGCATAGATAGAAATTCATTGCAAATGATTTTACTATAGGAAAGCATTGCAAATTATTTACTAGCCATTTATGTAAGCTGTTTTATCACTGATAGGATTTACTAAACAAATCTATCCAAACTTTCATTCCCTCTAATGATTACATATATAGTGACATAGCAAATACTAAAAGCATAGATAGAAATTCATTGCAAATGATTTTACTATAGGAATGCATTGCAAATTATTTACTAGCCATTTATGTAAGCTGTTTTATCACTGATAGGATTTATTAAAGAAATCCATCCAAACTTTCATTCCCTCAAATGATTACATATATAGTGACATAGCAAATACTAAAAGCATAGATAGAAATTCATTGCAAATGATTTTTACTATAGGAAAGCATTAAAATTATTTACTAGCCATTTATGTAAGCTGTTTTATCACTGATAGGATTTACTAAACAAATCTATCCAAACTTTCATTCCCTCTAATGATTACATATATATCAACATAGCAAATACTAAAAGCATAGATAGAAATTCATTGCAAATGATTTTACTATAGGAAAGCATTGCAAATTATTTACTAGCCATTTATGTAAGCTGTTTTATCACTGATAGGATTTACTAAACAAATCTATCCAAACTTTCATTCCTTCTAATGATTACATATATATCAACATAGCAAATACTAAAAGCATAGATAGAAATTCATTGCAAATGATTTTACTATAGGAATGCAAATGTTTATTAAGTATAATGCTTTTAACTATAAATACCAATTTAAAAAAATAAAACACAATCTTGACAAAGGCCAGAAAACTTATTCCCAAACATCTGGACAGTATTAATATTCAAATATTGTCTTCAGTTTAAACCAAAAAAAAAGAGGATTTAAATATTAAAAATGAAAGCATTCCTTTTCTATTGCTTTTATTCAAACTTCTAATAATGAAAATGTTAAGTACTAGCTACGTACACCTCGCTCCCCCTTTTATATATATATAATATATATATATATATATATGTGTGTGTGTGTGTGTGTGTTAAGAACTGGTCTATGACCTCTAGGATATAATATGTGCATTGTTAAATGCCTACAGAGGTAATTTTAGTCATTTAAGTATGTCACTCATAGTATCCATTGCAAATTCTTTTGCATGTTTCAGATTACCTTCTGCTCGGTTGATAAAAGTTTTATACGGGGTCCGGGCTTTCATTGCATGAAACATTCACTGTATTTAGTTTGTGTTCTTATCTCCATTTCACAGGTTTAGTCTAGTCTGGTACAAGGCTATAAGTGTGTAGCACCAGTTAATGATCAAACTCACTGTAGAAGATAGATAGATGTGAACAGGCTAAAAATGAGAGATAGGAATAAATTGCAGTCGACAGATATAAAAAAACTGAGATTGATATGATCAAAGTAGGTATAGACAGATATAGATAGCTATGAATACAATGGGATAGAAAGATAGATAGTGATCGGCTAAGATAGATATGAATGGAATAGAAAGGATAGATAGATATATAGAAACAAATTGAGATAGATAGATAGATAGATAGATAGATAGATAGATAGATAGATAGATAGAAACAGATTGCGATATATAGATATTGCCAGAGGGAGATAGATAGAAACAGATTGAGATAGATAGATATGAACAGACTGAGTTAGATCGATAAATAGAAATCGACTAAGTTAGATCGATAAATAGAAACAGACTAAGTTAGATATATATGACTAGACTGACATAGATTGATAGATAAAAACAAAGATACTGAGATTGATACATAGTTATGAACAGAGATAATTATATAGATAGATACATAAATAGAAACATAGTGATATGAGCAGACTGAGATAGATACATAGATAGATATAAAAAGACTGAGATAGATAGATAGATAGATATGAAAAGACTGAGATAGAGAGACAGATAGATACGAACAGACTGATATATATATATATATATATATATATATATATATATATATATATATAAAGAGTAAGATAAGAACAAATGGAGTAATTTACCGTCGTCCGGGGAGACATATTTAGTGTTGAAACACAATTGCTATTGTGTAGCGATTTTTAACACTGAGATGGTTACAAACAATGAGACTGAGAATGATAGATAGATATGAACTGATAGACATATACAAACAGACAGAGATATAGGTAGAAAAGGTATGAAAGAAACTGTGATAGATAGATAGATAATGAAAACACTGAGATAGATACAAACAGACTGATATATATATATATATATATATATATATATATATATATATATATATATATATATATATTATAGTAGGATAAAAACAAATGGAGTAATTTACCATTGCCAGCGGAGACACATTTTTAGTGTTGAAATACAATTGCCATCGTGTAACGATTTTAATATGTCTTTGTTTTAATGAATAATATATATATATATATATATATATATATATATATATATATATATATATATATATATATATATATAGATAGATGAAAAAACTGAGATGGATACAAACAATGAGGCCGAGATTGATAGATAGATATGAACTGATAGACATATACAAACAGACAGGACATATTAGTAGAAAGGTATGAAGAAACTGTGATAGATAGATAGATAGATAGATAGATATAGATAGATAGATATGAACAGGATGAGATAGATAGATAGATAGATAGATAGATAGATAGATAGATAGATAGATAGATATGAACAGGATGAGATAGATAGATAGATAGATAGATAGATAGATAGATAGATAGATAGATAGATAGATATGAACAGGATGAGATAGATTGATAGATAGATAGATAGATAGATAGATAGATAGATAGAAACAGATAGATAGATATGAACAATGGTTGAACAGACTGAGATATATAAATATGAATTGATAACTGAATAAGAAAATGGAAAAAATACGTTATGTATTTTTTCCTGTTGAAAAGACGTCTTCAGACTAACAACAATTTAAGGATCAAAAGCATGGCAAGAACTACAACAAACCTAAGTTACAATTATAAATCAAGAAATGTTGAAGATATAGTGATGCTTCTTTTTTTTTATCGTTTCACCCCAAGCAAGGCGGGAAGCCAGTAGCACACAAGGGGTTACAGAGAGCTGTGGCAAGAGCAAATAGGAGTGATAGAGGAAAGGATGAAGAGAAGGATAGGTGGTAGATCAGGGCATCTAGAGATGTTGATTGACATTTCATTTAAATAGTTGGAGATTATAGCTATCAGGGAGACAGGAAAAGGGGAGGGAGTTCCATAGGCGATAGGTACGAGACATGAAGCTATTGGAGTAGAAGAGACGGCTACATTTAACAGTTTCGACAGTGAAAGGGTGAGAGCGAGATGCCAGCTTAGTAGAACGCTTAAAATCATGAAGTCTGGGAACCAGTGAAAGCAGCTCATCGGAGCAGCTACCATGAAAGTATTTGTAAAAAAGAACAGAAGGAAGTGATGGCATATCTGTGAGAGAGTAATTGCAGACAAGATGCCGGATCAGGGTCAGTTACATTGCATATCCGTCTTTGTTTTTTATCAAGGACCTTGAGACAAACAGAAGGGGCTACAGACCATATATGGCAGATTTAAATTTAAATTCTTAAGTTTTACATGTCCAAGATATCCAAAGGCATCATCTAGCGATTTCCAGTCTGATTTCGACAGCTTTTGTTTTTATTGCTATTGCTTTTAAATATTCCACATTGTAAGTGCAGTAGTTCTGATAGTTGGGTGGGCTCTGGACATAAATTTACTGTGGAGAGTTCAGAAATTAGTGCACTTTCAATAAGTTTTCATTTTAATACGTTATTTTCTGTTTTAATTAAAACTGCATTCTTTAAATTGAAATTACAGTCAGACTTTTTACAATGAATGACTAACGGATTTTTTTTTTAAAAAAAGAATCTCTGATACCAGAAATTTCCGATACCAGAAATTTTAAATTTGAATTAAAATTTTTGTGTCCCCAAATCTTCAGTATTTCTCTTGATGTATAATTACAACTGGTATTTGTTATAGATTGTAACCAAACTTGTATAAATGCGTGCACATACACACACACACACATATACACACACACATACACACACATACAAATATATATATATATATATATATATATATATATATATATATATATATATATATATATATATAAGTATATATGATTGGTGTATACGGAATGAATCAAATAACCAACAATTACTATTCTTAAAAGAGTGCTCAATACAAAGTAGAGCAGATATAATTATTTATTTAAAAATTTATAACATAAATATGTTATAAAATCACTACAAAATAGCCATTTTGTTTCAACACCTTATCAAGTGATGATGTTGGATTTTTTTTACATTCAACATCATCATTGATAAGACACGGGGGAGTTGAAACAAAATGGCTATTTTTGAAGTGATTTTATAGCATATTTATGTTATAATTAAAAAAAAAAATATATATATATATATATATATATATCCTATACTTGGGTATATATATATATATATATATATATATATATATATATATATATATATATATATTTCAAAGGTCGTGTGGAGATATTTCCTGTCTCGTCACTTTTTTTGTGTATATATCTAAATACGTTTGCGTGTTTATGTATTATAATCTGATTGTGTATGTATTGTTTTTTGCAAGATGTCATCCTTCCCTACCTCTGTTTATGATTCAAATGTATCTATGTTGTCATGAAGTTCAGAGCAACATTTGATCTTAACGTTTATTCCAACTTAATTTTAATAGAAACTAAATAAATAGAATAAAATATGTATTTTTCTTTTTTCCTTAGTAATTTTATAATTTTAAACTTAATATAGATTGAATTTAAATTTTAAAATGGGTAATTTTTAATTTCAAATTTTATAGTATAATTTAATATTTATTAGTTAGAATAAATTCTATTTTAGCCTAACCCCAACATTAAAGCATTAAATAATTATTATAACCTTAGTTCATTGTCAAGTTTTTTGAATTCTCGTATACTTGTATTTTAATTTGTCATTCCAGCTTATGTAACAGCGTTTCCCCTTAGCGAGGGTGTTTGATCGATTTGAACCTTTTAAAACCCTTTATTCTACATTAAACACCATCACTTAAGAAGACAGCAGAAGTGTTGAAACAAAATGGCTATTTTTGTAGTGATTTTATAACATATTTATGTTATAATTTTCGAATAAATTATATTTGGAATACTCTGTATTGAGCACTATTTTAAGAATAGTATATGTTGGTTATTGGAATTTATTCCGTATACACCAATCCTATATTTTTATATATATATATATATATATATATATATATATATATATATATATTATATATATATAGGACAACAGAATCATTATTTAAACGTATATTGTTAAATGTAGCAGATAAAGAATGTCTATTATGTTTGATCATAAGCCGTTCTAAACTTTAATTTCGGGTGAAAATAAAGACAAAATTGTCAAACATTTGGATCTTTTTTATTAAGCTGTTCCTTGATCTAAGCATTTGGCTCACATGAGCGAACTTCAATGTGGTTATATGGACATTTAAACAAAGATATTCACCATCAAAGATGATATTCTGTTAAGTCGACATAGAAGATTGCTATGCGACGATAACGGTTGCGAAATAGCAGATTCAAGTCATAAGTTCATCATACTGTTCTATGATGTCATACCACGCGAGAGGCCAAAATATTAACGACAGAAGCATATGTCTAGATGCAATGTAATGTGTTGTGACTAGTTTAAAATGTAATTTTGTGGAGTGTCGGTTGCTTTGGTTTAATGTAGATGGCCTCCAATATCTGAAGGTTCTTTTTACTGTGTCTATGCAGGAGCATTGTTGTGTTATCAACTAATACCTGTTTGATATTATGTATATAGCTGTTTTTCTAAGAATTGTTGTTTACTAGAACTAATATCAGAAAGGTGACAGGTAAGTCTACAGGAGAGTGTAGTTGTAGTAAAACCAATATATGTAGTGGGTTAATTATCAAACATAAAAGACATTCATTGTCTGTTATATTTAATATTATATGTTTAAATATATATATATATATATATATATATATATATATATATATTAGTGAATAGCACCTGAAGATTGCAAGATCACATGAAACTCATTGTGCCATCGATGTTGGATATTATGTATATTCACAATTATATACTAAAAGCTCTGTTACATAACATTAGGCACTGTATTTATAACACCTGAGGAAAAATATATTTATATATATGTGCAAGTATATGTGCGTATATGTATATTTTATCATATTCCAAGAGGATAGAATCCAGGTAGAACCCAATGTCCAGGACAGAGGAAGGATATAATAAAAAGGCTTAAACACTAATATTCCATGGTCATAATTTATTCCATTGGAATCGTAAATACGATCCAATTCATCAGACCTACAAATTCAATATATATATATATATATATATATATATATATATATATAGATAGATAGATAGATAGATAGATAGATAGATAAATTTCCCAGAAATCATTCCGAAAATAAAGACAAATTGGTTTAAAAATGACAATTGGAAAATTTCTTAGTTCTTGTCGACGTGTTTTGCCTTCCAACATTATCAATGCAAGCAATGAAAGCAAAATGTTTTGTACCCATAATTATATCTGGGAAATTTAACTATATTGTCAACATAGAAAACAAAAAAAGAAAAAAAGACTCTTAGTGAAAAGGAAGTTACCAGTTTGATTCATTTCACTTTCATTGCTTGCTTTGAAAAGACGACAAACACGTCAGCAAGTAAAAGGTTTTCCAATTGTCATTTTTAAACCACACACACACACACACACACACACACACACACATATTATATAAATATATATATATATATATATATATATATATATATAAAGTCAAAATGGGAAAAATCTATAAACGATGTGTTTCACCAAGAGTATTTCCTTCCTCTATATTCTTCAGGTTAGAGTGAAATAAAAGACAAAACTATATGTGAGGAAAATGCCTTGGGATCTCTGAGATTAAGTGACGACCATAAAACAAATTGCCTCTGATGGCCAGACACCAGAAAGTATCTGTCTGCCATTTTGTTTTATATATATATATATATATATATATATATAGATAGATAGATAGAGAGAGAGAGAGAGAGAATGATCTTTACAAGTATGTATAATATATATATATATTCTGTTTATACATTATTTTTATAGATATAATTCATTTAAGTAAATGCTCTGTTTATAAGTAAACAGTATTAATTACATTTACTGGTCTGAATGTTTGAGAAATTTTGTAGAAAAATTGCGTACTCCGGCAGGAATCGAACCTGTAACTCTTATGGGAACCATCATATAGCCTGAAATTCCATTTTCATTCAGCCACAGTAAGCGTCGAGGTAGCAAATTCCGAATTATTGTTTATAAACACACTTTTGATAATTTTTATTGATCGATCACTTCTGTTCATGAAACACACACACACACACACACACACATATATATATGACGTCACACATTATGAAATGGACAAAGACAATGTCATTTTTATTCATATATATATATATATATGTTGAGATGTTGAGTGTTTCCCCGTGAGTGTATTGAAATAAGGACAAACACATAAAAATGTCTTTAATATATATATATATATATATATATATATATATATTGTTGGGGCCACCCACCTTCTCATCAGAATGGACTGATCTCTCTACTACAGTTCTATAGAGTTCTGGGGGATCAGGTGACCATCACACTTCCGGCTCTCTACCGGAAGATACAGTTGGACTTTATACTCTTTCTGATTGTTACTGACTAAACTGCATTCGTTTGACTACTAATCTCTCTGTTGTAAATACCTCTTCAGATATACCAGTATTTTCCCTACGTATGTGTTTGTCCTTATTTCAATACACTCACGGGGAAACACTCAACATCTCAACATATATATATATATATATATATATATATATATATATATATGAATAAAAATGACAATAGGAAAACTGGTAATTGCTGACGCGTTTCGTCCAATGTGGACTTTGTCAGAGCAAAATACGTCAGCAATTACCAGTTTTCCTATTGTCATTTTTATTCATAAATATTGTCTTCTCTACTGGTTAAATCAGAGAAATTTTCACACACACACACACACACACACACACACACACACACACACACACACACACACACACACACACACACACATAAAGGATGTAACAGAAAAATTGTCCAAATCATGTAACAGCATAATTGTCTATTCCACAAAATGTTTAATATCTAAAAAAAAAACTAAACTGAGTTTCTTTTTTCCAAGGTTTTCAGATAAGCCATCTTGACGCCATTTGTTACAACAATCGCTGAAAAACACTTTGTTATTCAGTTAAAAAGAGAGCAGGTTAGAATTGTTTTGTGTCAGACCCATTGTCTTCCCAAGTGAGCAATGGTGAGAGGAAAAAGATCATTCAGGCCTTCAGTAACGGTACTAACAATCATACTCTGGCTTCCATCTTTAAAGTCCCTTGAAGAACCATCAAGAGAACAGTGAATAAGATTTAAAAAGAGGGAACAGGAGAAAGGAAAGCTAGATCAGAAGATCGCAACAGGAAAAAGGATCATCATTTCAATTTAGAGCTAAAGAGATCAATTAGAAAAGATCCAACTCAATTCATAAGACATTTGGCACGTGAGAGAGGAGTTTCAGTTATGACAGTCCAAAGAGCAGTGAAAAAAAGACTTGAAAATGAAATTGTATGTGAAACATTTAAAACAACTTGTTACTCCAGAACAGAAAATTAGAAGGTTAGGGGTGGGGAAGATCATCTTGCATAAGTTGGAAAATTATCCTGGAATAATATATATATATATATATATTTGAACTTTATTTCAATATTTCATGTGATTCCAATCCTTAGCTATGATTAATTAATGATAAACATGTCATTTTCATTTATGATTGATTTCATCCTGATGGTTCTACTAACCTTAGAGAGTAATTATACTTTCTTATTACTCAAAGTAGAGCCCAATAGTGTTATAAAAACATTGGAGAATTCCAGTAAGATATCTTTAATCATTTAGATAGGAGATTTCTCCACTTGTTCCCATGAGGAATGAGAAATCTCAGGTCAAACTGCCAGGATAGGTCATGTATCTTCTGCAGCAATGGTTGTGAGTCGTTCTTCGAAATGACCTGAAAGGTAGCGGCGACTGAAAGGGTAAAGTGGAAAAAAGAGACCGACTAGGACTTGGTCAGCGTTTTTATGAGTTCTGATACTTCTGGTTATTCTCTGCAGAGTACTTCAGTTGCTGCTACTACTGAATCGAGTAAAGTAAGGAAGCCTTTACATGCTAAAATAGCCAACAAGCAAGATAGTTTCAATAAAGGTCAGTTGTCTTTTTAAACAACACCTTCCTTTTCAAGAAATGCATTCTCTTTGAATACGTATTTCATTCTTTTGGGCTTCATTCCCTTAAATCTCTTTTACAAACAGATTTCTTCTGCAGCAAGGGACATGAGTAGTCCTTCGTGCTAGGCCTTAAAGGTAGTGGCCACTGAAAAGGAAGGTGGAAAACAGAACGAATAAGGCATGATCTGCATTTTTATGACCTCTGAGACTTCCGGTTGTTTCCCACTGATTACTTCCATTGATTCTGCTGCAAAGTAAGGAATACTGGTGATACGTTATTCGTCAAAAGTGCATTGCTGGTAATATTTTTTTTCCTTAAAAAAAATGTATTGCTGGTAATAATGTATAGCTGGTAAAAAATTTTCCTCAAAAAATTTATTGCTTTTATTAAAAACCTATTTTTACACTTTCATAGTGCTTTGACCCAGTTTCGAGGTTAACTATTTGCCCATAGCTGGGACCCTAATAGGTGCTACGACCCCAGGTCAGGTTGGACCTGGGAACACAAACAATTAAGAGGTGGTTCCACACTCCTCAAAACCACTTGATCAGAGGCTTTGCTGTTGGACATAGTTTATCATCTTATTCAGGACGTGGATGTAGTTTATCGTCATGCCCAGGACTCTTAAATTTCTGGTATCCGATGCTCTAAATCAGTGCACTGTCTATATATTAACTTAAGAATTAATAACTTCTTTAAGTTAAAATTTAGGTCCCACATATTATGATGAATGATTAATTGAGGTCATTGTTTTGTAAAGAGTCTTCAATACATCAGATGCCAGAAATTTTAAATTTAAATCTAAAGTTATGTCCACACATTTAGTGTGTCATTTTATAAAAGATCTCTTCTGTATGCATAGAATCTGTAATTTTACACCTTGCTGATACCTCCACATTTTTTTCATTTAATTCCCGAGTGTAATTCGAAAACACTGTGCCCATCTTGTACCAGGCTGCCTCCATTGATATTTTAGGATAATAAAATCTATTGTTAAATGATCTTTCTGTCAATCCAAAAACAAAAGATACATTGTTTTTAGGCAAGTCTTATGATTATAAGGAATGCATTGTAAATTATTTACATTTATTGTCTTATCACTGGTTTTTAAACAAATCCATCCAAACTTTCATTCCCTCTAATGTTAATATATAGTGATATAGCAAATGTAAAAGCATTATGATTTTACTATAGGAATGCATTGCAATTATTTACTAGCCATTTATGTAATTCTTTCACTGATAGGATTTATTAAACAAATCCATTTTCATTCCTCTAATGATTACATATATAGTGATATAGCAAATACTAAAAGCATGATAGGAAATTTTTATATAAATGCATTGCAAATTATTTACTAGCCATTTATGTAAGCTGTCTTAAATAGGATTTATTAAACAAATCCATCCAAACTTTCATTCCCTCTAATGATTACATATATAGTGATATAGCAAATACTAAAAGCATAGATAGAAATTCATTGCAAATGATTTTACTATAGGAATGCATTGCAAATTATTTACTAGCCATTTATGTAAGCTGTCTTATCACTGATAGGATTTATTAAACAAATCCATCCAAACTTTCATTCCCTCTAATGATTATATATAGTATATAGCAAATACTAAAAGCATAGATAAAATTCATTGCAAATGATTTTACTATAAATGCATTACAAATTATTTACTAGCCATTTTATGTAAGCTGTCTTATCACTGAAATTTATTAAACAAATTCAAACTTTCATTCCCTCTAATTTTTACATATATAGTGATATAGCAAATACTAAAAGCATAGATAGAAATTCAATATTTATTTTACTAGCCATTTATATAAGCTGTCTTATCACTGATAGGATTTATTAAACAAATCCATCAAACTTTCATTCCTTTTAATGGATTACATATATCGTGATATAGCAAATACTAAAAGATAGATAGAAATTCATACTAAAATGATTTTTGTTTATAGGAATGCATTGCAAATCTTATCACTATATGTCCATTTAAAATAACTAAAAAGCATAGATAGAAATTCATGTCTTATCACTGATAGCAAATCCATCAAACTTTCATTCCTTCTAATGGATTACATATATATAATGATATAGCAAATACTAAAAAGCATAGATAGAAATTCATTGCAAATGATTTTACTATAGGAATGCATTGCAAATTATTTACTAGCCATTTATGTAAGCTGTCTTATCACTGATAGGATTTATTAAACAAATCCATCCAAACTTTCATTCCCTCTAATGATTACATATATATAGTGATATAGCAAATACTAAAAACATAGATGAAATTCATTGCAAATGATTTTACTATAAGAATATTACAAATTTTACTAGCCATTTATATAAGCTTATCAATAGGATTTATTAAACAAATCCATCAAACTTTCATTCCTTTTAATGGATTACATATATAGTGATATAGAAATACTAAAAGCATAGATAGAAATTCATTGCAAATGATTTTATATTAATGCATTGCAATTTATTTACTAGCCATTTATATAAGCTGTCTTATCACTGATAGGATTTATTAAACAAATCCATCCAAACTTTCATTCCTTCTAATGGATTACATATATAGTGATATAGCAAATATAAAAGCATAGATATTCATTGCAAATGATTTTACTATTGAATTTTTTTACTAGATTTATGGAATCAAATTTATAAAGAAATCCATTCAAACTTTCATTCCCTCTAATGATTACATATATAGTGATATAGCAAATACTAAAAAGCATAGATAGAAATTCATTTGCAAATGATTTTATATAGGAATATTGCAAGTTATTTATTAGCCATTTATATAAGCTGTCTTATCACTGATATGGGATTTTATTAAACAAATCCATTCCCTCTAATGATTACATATATAGTGACATAGCATTTTAGTATTTGCTTTTTTGAGGAAAAATATTACCAGCAATAAAAATCTTGTTGGCATTAAATAACCCATTGAGGTTGATATGCCGTAAAAGAAAACAAACTAAACCAAACATGAAATTTAAAATGCAAATTTTAAAGTTAAGGTTCTGTGCATTTTCAGTGTTTCTCTAACTGATTTTGTTTCATTTCATTCCCTCAACTTATGTCCAAATGATTCCATCAATAAAATCATTGTTTAGTTTGAAGAATATATATATATATATATATATATATATATATGCACGCATGTTATGAAATGGAAAAAGTTCGACAATTATTTTAAGACATTTTTTATGTTTATACGTTCTTTTTATAGATACAAATATTTAAGTAAATTCTCTGTTTATAATAATCAGTATTAATGACATTTACTGGCCTGAATGTACGAGAAATGTTCATGGAAAATATGTGTCCTCCAATCATGGAGAATTGTAGTTTAAAAACAGTAAAATCGACCTTGCTAACCGAAACGCTCCTCTGTGACTTAATCGGTAGAGGCATGTCAGGCTATATGACGGTTTCGTATAGGATACAGGTTCAATTCCTGTCAGAGGACGAATATTTTCTATGAAAATTTCTCGGACATTCAGGCCAGTAAATGTTGTTAATACTGATATATAAATATATATATACTGAAAGTAACTGCAAAATTGTCTAATTGTTACATATATATAGGATTGGTTATAGGAGGCACGGTGGGGTGATGGATATTGGCTTGAATTGAGGAATCGCGGAGCCGAGTTCGAATCTAGGTTGAATCCATTACATTCACTTACATGCTAATACCCTTGGGAAAGGTATGAATCCTATTCTTCTCCCTCCAGCTATGGATAGAATAGCAGGACAGACTGGGTTCTATAGCCTTGGATGGCAACTGGTCTAGGAGAAGGACAACTCTGAATTCAAAACCTGTGGAGGGTTGTATGGATACCTTGTGGCACGTAGTGCACCAGGTTTCTGTATTCGGCCCTTCAAAAAGTGTGGATGGTCCTGCACGAAACCTTCACCACTATAATCAAATCTCATCTGCCGGTGTCGGGCTGTCAGTTTCCTGGAAACTGATCTGATCTGACCCTCATACGTGGAACCCGACAGGAGAATCGATTTTTTTTTTTTTATATAGGATTGGTAGAGATGGAATAAAATTTCCAATAACCAAAAAAATTGTTTTTAAAAGAGTGCTCAATACAAAGTTGAGCAAATAATATTTATTCAAAAATTATAACATAAGCATGTTATAACATCACTACAAAAATAGCCATTTTGTTTCAACACTTTTGGTGTCTTCTCAAGTGATGGTGTTGATTGTGAAATTTCTTTTATTTTTGGTTTGATCTAGCATTACCATTAATCAACTAATGGTTTGTATTTACTGTCATGTTTTTTGAACTTTCATATACTTGTTTAGTTTCCTTCTTTCTTTCTTTTCCTGCTGCATGAGTTCTTGTGGTTGTCTTTCTGTGTCTGCTATCAACACTGTATCATCATTGTATCATTGTATCATCATTGTATCATCATCATATCATTGTATCATCATCGTATCAAAATTGTATCATTGTATCATCATTGTATCAACATTGTGTCATCATTGTGTTGTAACCTAGGAAAGGTGACGTAAAAGAATAATCAACCGAATGCTGGTAATGAACAATAATACTTAAGACAAGAACAACACATATAAGATTCGCCAGTGGCGCAGGAAGAAAGAGTCAATTGCTAGAAGTGAGTCAAGTGAATTCCACAATGAATTTCCAACTGCAGACCAACATACATACTACTGTATTTATGTGAATGGGAACATACTCATTATCGCCCGTAGGTATGATACAACACATTGTATCAAAATTGTATCATCATTGCATCAACATTGTATCATCATTGTATCAACATTGTATAATCATTGTATTAACATTGTATCATCATTGTATCATTGTATCGTCATTTTATCAACATTGTATCATCATTGTATCAACATTGTATAATCATTGTATTAACATTGTATCATCATTGTATCATTGTATCGTCATTTTATCAACATTGTATCATCATTGTATCAACATTGTATACACATTGTAATATCATTGCATCAACATTCTATCATCATTGTATTATCATTGTGTCATCATTGTATCATCATTGCATCCACATTGTATCATCATTGATTCAACATTGTATCATCATTGTTTCAAGATTATATTCTCATTGTATCATTGTATCAACATTGCATCATCATCGTATCATCATTGCAGCAACATTGTATGATCATTGTATCATTGTATCATCACTGTATCAACATTGTATGGTCATTGTATCATCTTTGTATCATCATTGTATCAACATTGTATCATCACTGCATCAACATTCTTTTATAATTCTATCATTGTATCAATTATATTGTGCCATGGTATCATCATTGTATCAACATTGTATCTTCATTGTATCATTGTACCATCTGCATATCTTATGTCATTAAGATCATGGTCACCAATAAAGGAATCCTGGTAAGAATTCTAATTCTCTCAGAATCGATTTGCTGCAAGGTTAAATAAATCTGGTGAGAAGAAACATCCTTGTTGGTTAAGAAATACAATGCCTCATCACCATGATGATGAGGATTATGATCAGTTCAGTCCTATGATTGGGTTGTGGTAGCTTCACAAGTGAGCACCTGACCACCTCAAGTTGATCTGGCAGGGTCCATCCCTCTCCAGATCAAACTCCAGCTGATGACCGCCAACTTGAAGGCTTGGTTCACCCTGGCCCTATTAACTCCAGTCTATGAAGCCCTCCATCCAACAACACCTTATCATCACTAAAATGGCTCCAAATTGACTCCATCCCAGTCAACCCCATTGTGTTAGATGGCTGTTAACCTAGTACGAAGATCCATCTGACCTTTGACATGTTTTCCTTTTTAATCCTGCTGCACGTCCAGCCACCCTCCTCTCCAAAATAGCCCTGGGTCAGAAGAGGATCTTGTTTAGCTGCTGATGAGAGTAGGTAGTAATGGGTTATATGGTACCAGTAACATTTGTAGATTGACCTGAGATAAAATACTAGTTTAGCCATGCCATAAAAACAACATATTTTGTTTACTTTTTATTATCATTGGAAAATTTAAATATATGTTTTCCAGTTATTAATATGTAGTAATATTGGGGGTTCAGTTTATTACCTAATAACAATATAAAACCGATCCTCCACTTTATGTCCAATCGAATCTTATATTAATACCAGTCTACCCATGCTGTCAAAGAAGATATTTTGTTTAGAATGACTATTATTAGAAGGGTTTTAGATGTGAGTCTAAATATATTTGTTTGCAATTATTAATATGAATTAATTGATGGGGGATCAGTTTATTACTTAATAGGAATGTAAAACCGATCCCCCACTTTATGTCCGTTA
>CAHIKZ030000752.1:0-5000 GCA_903632075.3 Acanthosepion pharaonis | reverse complement strand
ACAGAATACCCAAGGGAATATAAAACCGACCCCCACTTTATGTCCGGCAGAATCATATCAGTACTAGTTTTTAATCTAGTCACTTTTATCATCAGAAAAGCCTGATGAGGGAACCTGTTTAGCCGCTGATGACCCCACCCTACAGCAGCCACCTCTGGGTTACATATTAACACCAGCAATCCCAGACTGACTTGAGATAAAATACCCGTTTACTCATATTATAAAAAAATGACAATATATTTTGTTGAGTCTTTACCAGTAGGACTCAGTGAATGACCTACAATAATAAAAGGTGTGAAAAATCAATGATCATGTGACAGAGATTGTGAGGTCTGGATTATCAGTTATCATTCAACACATTACTGGACAGGAAATGTTCAAAGTTTATTATTTTAATGTTGTTCAACTTGTATGTTGCACAACAAACATTGAAATGGTATTGCATTTTTTACCACTTGAACCAATTGATCTATGGGTATTGACTTCACAGTTTCAACAATTCAATATCTCGAATCTTCAAGAGTTGCAGGCACAGTTGGAACAGACACTTTTTCTTTTAGATACCACTACAAATAAAAATCACATAGGGTAAGATCTGGTGACCTGAGTGAGCACAGACAATGAACAAGAACCACTTTTCCAGAGATTATAACAATTTAAATTTCTACAATATCTGAAAAAAAGAAACCAACAAAAAGAAGCACTTAAAAAGATTGACAAATGTGAAAGCAGAAACATTAGAAATCCATGGTAATATTTTATTTTGTGAGATACAAAAAATCTCATCTCATTGTTTGGTCTGACGAGACAAGATTTTTTGATCTTGCAAAATTACCATGGATTTCTAAAGTTTCTGCTTTCATCATCATTATTATTTGCTCTGTTCTTACATTGAGCTCTCTTTGGATTTATATCCTCTTTGGATATCCTCTACTAATTATCAAATAATATATACTTGTCAGCAGTCAATATACCATATAACACCTTTGAGCGCTTAGCTTTTGAGCGGGTAGAATGGAGATCAACATGTTTTGTCTGAATCATCTTCAAGAAGCGAGAGTAAGATCTAAAAGGTCAGCCAATCTAACAGTGATCTCATCTAACAATCCTCACACTTGCTCCATATGTCACCTCCTCTGTAAATCACTAGTGGGTCTTAAATGCCACTTAAGATTATTGCACAAACTTTCATAACTGAATCAATAAGCTGTCAGATCTTCATACGTCGAAACCGACATGAGAGTCCATCATTATATATATATATATATATATATACACTATTTACATTATCTGAACTATTGTCCTCATCTTTGTTGCCATATTTATTACAACATTTTGGCTGTTGTACAATCTGGCCTTCTTCAGATTGTTGGAATGTCGAACTGAACTCTTTATTTCGTTTACTGGGGTAGACTGTTCTAGTTCCATGTGCCATGTTTAATGGATGTCAGTTATCTCCTGTTAATTCCCCTCTCCAAGTTCTCCACTGCTTTAACCAGGTATTGAACTCAAACTCTTTGGGTCCTGTCACTGGATCTAACTAACGCCTTTATCCACTATGCCATGTATCCTCAAGGACACAGTGGGCAAAATAAAGGGCTTAGTTTGACATTCCAACCACCTGAAGAAGGCTGGAGCATACAACAGCTGATATGTTTAATAAATATGGTGACAAAGATGAGGACAATAGTCCAAATGATGTAAATAGTGTCCATAATACCTCATCTCAGAAATATAGACATATATATATATATATATATATATATTACACAACAGAGAAATCCAAAATTACCTCATGAGTATAGTCTTTTTCAACTGATGCCAAGTACATCAGTTGAAAGAAATAGGCTATACCAATGAGCTAATTTTGGATTTTTCTGCTGTGTTCTGATTTTCCTGTTGTTGTGTTATATGCTCTGTTATAATAAATACATTAAGCTCTTTTTATGGATCAGTTTTAATATTTTATATTATTAGGACCCATTTGGTTTATATACAAATGGATTTTACACATATATATATATATATATATATATATATATATATATATATATATATATAGCATAATGAGAAGCCACATATACTTTCTTAATATATATATATAGAAAAAACAACCAAAAAGTTGCAAATTAAAAAAATAATAATGTTTTTTATGAAAGTATTTATTTATATTTGATATTTCAGATCGACCTCGATCTTTCTTCAGAAACAACTGTTTTTAGAGGTTTGTTTGCAAGTAGCGTCTGTCGCGAGATGCAGACGTCACATGATATGGAACGCCACTGTGTTGAATATTTTTAATGTAAATCTAACTGTAATAATATTTTAGATGTTGTTTAAAATATATATATATATATATAGGTGTGTATGTGTGCAAATTTCATTAAAAAACAGCAAAAATGTCAAGTTGATAATTTTGTTATTTATCCTTTTAAAATTTCTAATAATTTTTCTGGTTTGTTATTGGAATGTAAATTTTCCTATATCTGAGAAACTTTCAGCTAGCCCCACTGTAGTGCCTTAATAAATATAGCATCAGCAGCAGCCCTTAATAAGTATAGTATCAGCAGCAGCCCTTAATAAATGTAACATCAGCAGCAGCCCTTAATAAATATAGCATCAGCAGCAGCCCTTGAAAAATATAGGATCAGCAGTAGCCCTTAATAAATATAGCATCAGCAGCAGCTCTTAATAAATATAGTATCAGTAGTAGCCCTGAGGGTATAAAAAGCAGGTAAAGCCTTAATTAACTCTCTCTTCCTGTTTTCTTCCTTTTGAAGTGTGTGCCATCAACCTTTTACACCAAAGCCAAATGGGCTGTGGATGCTTCACACAGACAAACAATTCCAATTTACCTCTAGCAAAAGAAACTCTTAAAGTTTGCTTTTGTTATCTTACATTGCAAATCAATCGGTCTCTGTTATTTAGTGCATATACATTTGCACCATCATTATTTCACGTAATGTAAAATATTATCATAATAGACCTTATGTTAATTATAGAATTAGCCAACACACTAAACCACTAATTAACCCATAGCAGAGAGGAGAAGAGGTAGATTCAACCTTTCCCTTGGATATTTGTGCATAAATGAACAAATCTGACTGGAATAGGAACTTGGCTCTCTGATTAATAATTCTAGGTCCTTATTCATTACACCAACTACACATCCAAGCTTACAGCACCAAGTGGTCACCCATGTAGGTACTGACCAGGCTTGATCTTGCTTAACTCCTATGTGTGCTTGAAATTGGGGATGAACAGTCTGAAGTCCATATTGTGTTATAGTTTTGTTCACGTACTGCCGACCATCTCATTTGTGTTCATAGTTACGTGAGCAATCACTGTCGTGCTTTATCAGAGACACACAGCTTAAAAATAGATGTAAAAAATCCTCACAGACATGCAGTAAAATAAATTTAATCCCATTATGCAAATCCAAGTGCAGAAAATATTTTTGAAAGAAGGGTAATGTAATAAAAGAATAAACACGATTTGAATGTTTTTTACTGAGACAAAATAGGTAAGAAAATCAAAAGAATTTGTTTGGAAGCCATGATATCACAGGTAGGATTTATTAAATAAAATAACATAGTACCTGTCTGTTGTAACCTAGGGAAGGTTACTGAACAGAATAATCACACAAAGGTTGGTAATGAATGATAATACTTAGGACAAGAACAACACATATAAGATACGCCAGCGGCATGTAGAAGTAGTCAACTGCTAGAAGTGAGTGAAGTGAATTCCACAATGAATCTCTAAATGGAGACTAACATACAGTATTTACTACTGTATTTATGTGAATGGGGACATACCCATTATTATCTGTAGATATGCTAAACTATCAAAAATGACAGGTTATCGATGCATAAAAGCATAAAATAAGTTTTTATGGTGAAGCTCTTAAGAAATTATAGTATTGTTATTAAAAAAAAATCACTATATTTTGACTCAGACATTCATGATCATCATGATCAGCAGTTATAACAGTGGCAGAGCTATCATCATCATCAGATGCAAACACACAGACACAGAGCTGTGCTTTCTCTCTTTCAGTAAATATGCATCACCAATTGTTCATTTACTTTAACAATTCATCAGAGGGAATGAAAGTTTGGATGGATTTCTTTAATAAATCCTATCAATAAGACATCACATAAATTGTAAATAATTTGCAATTTATTCCTATAAAAAAATCAATTTCATCTATGAGGGAATTGCTATGTCACTATATATAATTTGGATGGAAGTTTGGATGGATTTAATAAATCCTATCAGTGATAAGACAGCTTAAATGGCATAAATGGCTATAGTAAATAATTTGCAATGCATTCCTATAGTAAAATCATTGAAAGTTTGAATTTCTATCTATGCTTTTAGTATTTGCTATGTCACTATATATGTAATCATTAGAGGAATGAAATGTTTGGATGGATTTCTTTAATAAATCCTATCAGTGATAAGACAGCTTATATAAATGGCTAGTAAATAATTTGCAATGCATTCCTATAGTAAAATCATTTGCAATGAATTTCTAATGAATTTCTATATCTATGTAATTTTAGTATTTGCTATATCACTATATATGGAATCATTAGAGGAATAAAGTTTGGATGGATTTTGTTTAATAAATCCTATCAGTGATAAGACAGCTTATATAAATGGCTTAGTAAATAATTTGCAATGCATTCCTATAGTAAAATCATTTTTAATGAATTTCTATCTATACTTTTAGTATTTGCTATATCACTATATATGTAATCATTAGAGGAATGAAAGTTTGGATGGATTTTTTAATAAATCCTATCATAAATGTGTAAATAATTTGCAATGACATAGTAAAATCATTTTTATTTCTATCTAAATTTGCTATATCAAATATGTAATTTAGAGGAATGAAAGTTGGATGGATTTCTTTAATAAATCCTATCAGTGAAAATCATTTGTAAATAATTTGCAATTTCTATCATTTGCAATGAATTTCTATCTTTTTTAGT
>CAHIKZ030000751.1:747500-837199 GCA_903632075.3 Acanthosepion pharaonis | reverse complement strand
CTATATTTCTATGTTCAAAAACACATACGTATACACACATACATAATAACATATACACGTACATACATACATATAGACGTAAATAGGTGTCAAAATTTTTTATCAATACAGTAGGACTGGTCCAATCAATGTTCGAAAGGTTTGAACTTTTAAGGCGGATGAAAGGTTCGAGCGCCAAATCTTGTGAAGTTTTTTTACATGCACCTCATCAAGAGCTTTGCGGATATTAAAGTGTTTTGGGAATCTATCATGTGAAATCTAAGATATTTGAAGTCCTCAATTCTTTAAGAACAACACTTTACTTCACCTACATATAAGGAGGGGCTTGAAGAATGCGCTCATGCCTGAAACAGATATATATATATTCACTTCTATCACTGATTTTGATCACTTTTACCCATAGAATATTGTAAAACGAGGTGCTTTCAAAAAAATAGCATATCATGATGAAAAAAGCCCCAAACTTGATAAAAACAAAGTTTTATCATCAACATCTTTATGTTATTATTAAGAGGAAGGACTAAAGTATGTTTTTATTATTTTATTAAATTTTTTAATCCACGTTCGTAATTTTGGTTAAAAACTTTCTTTTTCATGCGTCAGCGTTCGGGCTAAAGATTAGTATGTTTTTTTTTTCATTTTTTTTTCTTTTTTTTTTGTCGGTAAAAAACACATTGTTTTGGAAATTTTTCCAAAAATCAAATAAATGACGTATTTAAATGAAATTTTCATGATTTATTCACACAGGAATTAAATTATTTTTTTTGAAAGTTTATTTTTAGAAACTCTTAGTAAAATATATATATATTTTTACATCCGTTTTCTCTCCCACTTAATTTTATGAAATTTGGAGAAATGATAATTCCACCCTAATTGTATTTATACGAGTTAAAAATCATTACAGTTTGGAGAATTTAAATCATCAATTTGCTGTTGTCAAACAAAAAATCCATTTACCGAAAATCTGCCCTGAATTGTAATATAAAAACGCAATAAAACTATGACATTATTTAATTAGAAAAGCCTGTAATAGTTGTTTTTTTAATACGATATGTTAAAGACACTATTGTTTTAATTTTAAAAAATCGATGAATTATTAATTTTTAAAAGATTTTTTTTCATTTTTAAAAATATAATTAGAATAATTTATTAAGTTTTAAATCTTTTAAAATTCTGTACTAATTTCACCCTTTTTGGTTATATGATTAAGTAAAACTTAAAAGTAAAAGTAAATATCATAAATGGCAAAACTTATTACAAATCATCAAACACCGATATTTTAAAAGAATTTATTTTTGTATGTGTATAAACGTATCGATTTTTGTAGATACGGACGACAATACACGACATTATCAGACAATAAGAACGATAACTAAAGAAAAATTTAAAGCCAGAAACTATCTAAAATTCAAACAAGACGTTTGGTAACGGGTCATATTTTCTTAAATTTTTAAGATTAGTGATCATTAAAAATTATATATAAAACGCGCTCATATTATATTAAATTATTTTTTATGACTAACGCCTCCATAGAAGAACATGTGATAAACATCAACCTGTCATGAGGCTGTTAAACAGCTTAAATAAACAGCTAATGCAGTGTTTAAAAGAAAGAAACAATTCTTCATTTTAATTTAACTCAATTTAAATTAGTTTTTGAAATGCAACAAAGTATTTAGTGAACAACATTGAATTTAAAAAAAGAACACCTCATGCAGTAAGGCCTCGTAGTGAGTGAAAATTATTGAATTTTAAAAAACAACAGCATTCAGTAATGACTCGTATTGAGTGAACAATATTGAATTTAAAAGAAAAACAGCCTCATTCAGTAATGCCTCGTATTGAGTGAGCAATATTTAATTTCAAAAAACAACCTCTTGCAGTAAGGCCTTGTATTGAGTGAACAATATTGAATTTCAAAAAAACAACCTCATTCAGAAAGACCTCGTATACATTAAACAGTATTGAATTTCCAAAAAACAGCCTCATGCAGTAAAGCCTCGTATTGAATGAACAATATTGAATTTAAAAAAAACAACCGCATTCAACAAGGCCTTGCATTGAGTAAACCATATTGAATTTCAAAGAACTTACCTCATTCAGTAAGACCCCCTATTGAGTGAACAATATTGAATTTCAAAAAACAACTTGATTCTCTACGGCCTCGTATTGGGTGAACAATATTAAATTTCAAAGAACAACCTCAGGCAGTAAGGCCTCGTATTGAATGAACAATATTGAATTTCAAAAAAACAACTTCATCCAATACGGCCTAGTATTGAGTAAACAATGTTGAATTTCAAAAATCTAACTCTCTCAGTAAGGGCTCGTATTAAGTAAACAATATTGAAATTCAAAAGAAACTACCTCATTCGGTATAGCCCCGTATTGAGTGAACAATATTGAATTTCAATAAACAACTGCATTCAGTAAGGCCTCGTATTGAGTGTACAATATTGAATTTCAAAAAACAAACTCATGCTTTAAGGCCTCGTATTGAGTGAACAATATTGAATTTCAAAAAACAGCCTCATTCAGCAAGGCCTCGTATTGAGTGAACAATATTGAAATTCAAATACAAACTCATCCCAATAAAGGATTTGTCCACCCTTTCCCATGTTTTCTCTTTAATACAACTGGATCTCGTGCCTGGTAGGGGAGCCAATTTATTCATTGAAATCCCTAGCATACAGTACATAATATTTGGCTAAATGGTAGTTGTAGCTCTCATAGATGTCAAATGTCGCCCGTTTGTTGGGATGAATTTCATTAAAAAAAAACTTCATTCAATCAGACAGCCGAAGAAATTCTCAAAGTAATTCCTAGTCTTTCTGTTGCGTGTACAATAGTGTAAAAAAAACTGATAGGTTTTTATTCCACGAAAGGATTAATGTTTTTAATCCTGCTTGGTGTCTATCAGAAAAACATTGTTTTGCAGAGCCGTTTTCGTAGCCGATAATCCTACTAAGCAAAAGGTAGTATGTAGTAGCAGTAGTACTAACAGAGTAACCTGACATACATACATATGTACATACATAATGTATTATATCTAACAAGACAGCGAGGAGACAACACCTCAACCAACAATAACTATCTGTGGTTTATTCTGCAACTATATTGAGCAGACCTTAGTTACGGTTACTTTGAAAGCGCGCTTAATCTGGCGAGATCGTTCTTTTTTCTAACAAGGCCTCGGTCAAACTCTCGGTCACGATGTCTTGTGGCTTCGTGCTAGCACATCCATCGACGGCAACTGAACAGTTCTATCTACCCAATACCACTCCCAAGGCTTAACCCGTGGTATGGTTTTTTTGGCACTCCCAAAAGATGCCGCCATTTTGGATCAGCTCCCCAGTTTGATATAATCGAGAAATCAGCTCCCTGACAAATCGATTCGAATTGGTAAGATTCGAACCCGGGTCTCATAGTCAGTGAAAGCGAACATTCTAGGCAATCGACCCTATGCATATATACAGTGTACGGCAGAAATACATATAGCTCTCAGAAATACCTCCCACATAATTAGAGATTAGTCATATGAAGTCACCCTTGCTACAAATATCTGACTACTATGTAAGAGGTAATTCTCCCTCACCCTGTTCATACATATATTTATATATATATTGAATGTCTGTTTGTACAAGACGAGAACAGACTTTTGTTTTATGTACAGTATATGCTGACTTTCAAGACGAATAGTCGTATAAGACAAACCTAAAAATTTCAAGCTAAAACGTAGGTTTCGTTCTATATTCGCAGTACAAGACGATCACCATCAAATTATATCTTAAAATGTATTAGATTGAATTTTTTAAACAAATTTAATAAGTATATACTTTCTTGTCGCTAATGAAAAGAAAACGGTGGGAGATTATAACTACAACAATCTACAAACCTTGAGTTAGAGTTGTGTTTTCCTGGGGATCTCTCCGCTAATCCTCCACTTGTTCAAATGTTCTCAAATGTCATTTTTAAACGGCCTGTTGAGACACACATCCAGTTGCGCTTTTGTTTAACATCATCGAAAAAAAGGGGACGGGAAATGGTTTAGACTATTGTAAAATATCTCCCAGACTAACAACGTACCGTAAACTAGCGGATTCGAGGTTTACACTTTATACCTGAAGTATAAAACGGCCCCCTATTTTGTTTGTTTGTTTTTTTGTACGCCGACATATACGGTACATGTTGCTTTTTAAATTTTTCGTGCACACCTAGACTCAATCTGTTTATTAGTCTAATGTGGTAATATTTTTTAATGTCAGGACTGTGCCTTTCATGATCATCAGGTATGTTATTCAATTGATTTGGACACGAACAATTTGACCGTAATAATCGTGTTTTGATTTGTTCAAACAATGCAGCGTTGTTTTCAGGTGTAATAAGTAAGACGTCAATATCGTCTGCTTTTTGAGTGAAATTCATTTTCGTTTGTCCTTAATAAAAACGGTGTTGACGTCTTTAATGGAACTGGTTAAAACTGAATCTTGGAAATCGATACATTATTATTTCTTTAATTTTTATTTCTTATCATCGTCCGCAGACATCTTTCTAAAAAGTTCTTAGAAATCTCAGTTTGCTTCGTAACGAAGATATTTTTCTATCATCCCAAATTACTTGGCTTACAGACATAACACGTTGAAACACCGCTTCACATCCAATCAACAAAGTTAAGCAACGTCGAACCTGGTGCTGTAAGCTTGGATGTGCGGGTGCTGTAATACATAATGACTCGGAATTTTTGCAAAATGAAATCCTTACATTTGCCTTCATAAAGTCCATCAGAGGACGAAAGGCGCCGGCTAAGGTAAAATTTTCCTTTTGTTTTCATATATATATATATATATATATAGTTAAACCTAGAGAGCAAGAAAACCTACCAAGGTTTCACCTATGCCGATCGTCAGGGATCCAGCCTTCCTGACGATCCGCTTATGAAAACTCGGTAGGGTTTGTCTAGGTTTTAACTAGGTCTCTCTACTTATTGTATTGAGCACTTTATTTAGTTGTTTTGGGTACTCGCATCGGTTTTTTTTTTTTTTGGGCCTTGAACTCGTCTGCTGGACGATTATTTTCAGTTAACGTACATGTTCTTGGTTCTTTCTTTTTTTATACCTTTTTTCCCCTTTGGTATTGGCTTGTTTTGTTTGCAAATCAATACAACGAAGGTTTTCGAGCAGTATAGTTTCTTATACTTATAAGATTTCTATTAAGTATATATATATATATATATATATATATATATATATATATATATATATATATATATATATATATATATAGTGGAATCGCAGCCGAGTTCGAATCCAGGTTGAATCCATTACATTCACATTCACTTACGTGCTAATACCCTTGGAAAAGGTGTGAATCCTCTTCTTCTCCCTCCAGCTATGGATAAATAGCAGGACAGATTGGGTTCTATAGCCTTAGATGGCAACTGGTCTAGGAGAAGGACAACTCTGAATTCAAAAACTGCGGAGGGTCGTTTGGGAACCTTGTGGCACGTAGTGCACCAGGTCTCTGTATTCGGCCCTTCAAAAAGTGTGGATGGTACTGCACGAAACCTTCACCACTATAATCGAATCTCATGTGCCGGTGTCGGGCTGTCAGTTTCTTGCAAACTGATCTGCTTGACCCTCATACGTCGAACCCGACAGGAGAATCGATTTATATATATATATATATATATATATATATATATATATATATATATATATATATATATATATATATATATATTACCATAACGTGGTCTGTCTTTTATTCAAACATATATGCTCTGAATCTTACATTGAGCTCTCTGGATATCATCCTCCTCAGGTCTATCCATACGGATTACCTAAATTTGAATAAACTAACTATATATATATATATATATATATATATATATATATATATATATATATATATATAAAAGGTTAGTGATCAGAGTTTAATTAGACCAGGTAACAGTGGTATTAAAGAAGAAGAAAAAGGGGGGAGAGGAGAAAAGCAAGGGTATTATAAATATATCGGTGTGGGATTCATTTGAAAACCTCATTTTTTTATCCAGCCTCACATATGGTTAAGAGGATTTTTTTAATATGTAAGTAAGGACTCAAGACTTTGGTTTTCCTTCCTTCTTCACGTCCTCCTCCTTCTTTTTCTATTACACCCAACGTCGTACGTTTGTTTATTTATTTTCTTAAAAACAATATAGTGTTCATTAGTTTGTTTTTTGTTTTTTTTAAAAAAAGTGTTATGAGAATATTTGATAAAAACAGCTAAATTGTTCAGTAGAATTTCCCTTTGAATTAAGTGAAGATCTTATTTGATGGCACGATGATTTAGTAATCATATGTTGCCCCATGCATCTTGTCCATATAAAATTTCCAAAGCTTCGGGAAATTATGAATTTTATACGACTGCGCTATATGGCTCCGAAGTATCACGGGAATGAAATTCCAACGCAAATATTTTGAACCTAAATTTTATAATTTAAACTCAAATCCTCAAAAGGCGGTAACGATTTTGAAAGAAATAATTTCTCATTGTTTATCATGTCAAACCTCAACTTTTAAGCTGTGTGTAATACGATGGTACCAAAAGCGACCTTCCCTAATACGTATGTGTATGTCTGTTCATTAAAAAAGAACTGAAAATGAATACATATTAAGCTTTTTTGGTAAATTTTTTTCATGGAATATTAATCTTACTTTATTTAACAACGGAACCAATATGCTAAAGGCTTCTTTTTTTTTCTTTTTTTTTTTTTTTTTTACATAGAAGGTAGCCAGCTTGAATTACAGCCATGTTCATTTCGCTGGGATCGGAATAAACGCTACTATTATACAATATGCCTCACACAATTATCTCTTAAAAGACAACTGTTGAAAGAAATTAACAACAATTACGAGCAAACCCCTTCAAAACGTCTAAAAACTAGTCGAAAACGCTTGGGGCAAAAGTTATTAAACTACCTTAGGATTACTGCACCAAATGGGGAAAAAATTCCCAGTTAAAAGAACGCTATCTTTTCATCGATCACGGCAAAACAATGCTTAACCTTGTCCATCTTTCAAGGTCACCGGCTGAGGGATATTTTTGATAATGTTGGAACGTCTGATTAAAACAGATATAACGTTTTTACCTTAACAGCGTTGACAATGCGGAATGCACGAGAAAATAGTTACTCGAGTAGACCAACGCTGGCGTGCGATTTCAAACTTTGGTTGATGGGCAGACATATGCAAAACCTGATCTCCTGAAAGGTCAGATTTACAAAACGGCGTCTGCTATATTTTCCTGGATCTTGTAATAGAGATTTGCTTATAATACGTCATTTCGTGTTACAAATTGAAGTTCATATAGTCACAGATATGGGCAATACACGACGATGTATAAAAAAAAAAGCACGAATTGCTACGAAAAGATCACGTCGTCAACGAAATTAGATGAAATTTGAGCAAATTTCCTCTCACCTAGTGACATTATCAATTCTGTTATGGTTTGGAGGGGGAGATGGTTAACAAGAAAGATGGAGATATTCAGAATGTCTTTTACCAGATTATATAAACATTCCACATTATATAAAAATTATTACTAGCAAAATATTGTTGAGATGAAAACGAAGACGACATTAATGCATTTGTGTGTATGTGTGTACCGATTATATATATATATATATATATATATATATATATATATATCGACGTATCAATTTTTTGTGATTTTTATGATTCAGAAACTATTTGGAGTGAGAGAAGCAATGTTTCAGAAAGATGACAAAATTTATAGTGTTCTTTCTTCAGGTTTGAGAATAAAAATGCTTTAATATTTAAGTACGCATTATATATCTATATATATATATATATATATATATATATATATATAAATATATATATATAAAATATATATAAATTAAAAAAAAAATGGGGGATTCGAATAAACATATTTAATACATCAGTCTAGAAGAATACTCAACAGATTTTTTGAGACTCATCAGCAGAACGCATCCACTACCGTGAATCGAACCTGGACTGTTACGATATGACGCAAACGTCATACCCACTGGTCTAAAGGGGCTTGGTGACTGGGAGGTACGTACTCGATATAGCGCCAGCTCTTTACAAATACCGTCGTGTGACTCATCCGAGTCTACTTATACCAAGGGACTGTGCCCCCATGAGTCACGACTTCTATCCCGAAGCCGCTCCATCCGGAACATTAGAAGGCGCTTCAAACAGTGATATATATATATATATATATATATATATATATATATATATATATATATATATATATATATATATATATATATATATATAAATTAAGGGCATTTGAATAATCATAATTAATTCATCGAGTCTAGAAGAATGCTCAACACAGAATGCAAAAAGCACAGGATGCGCACTGATGATGAGTCCCAAAAATAGGACGAAATTCTATTGTGGAACTTTGAAAATCTTTAAAACGAAGAAATAAGTTTCTGAATATATGTTTCATGTTATTTGTTTACTGTATCTCTTGATTTAAATTTAGATACGTTACAATACGTTGTTATGTCTTCAAAATGTCCAGTGCAAAAATATTTCGTGTTGCCCTGGGCTAGACTCCGACTGGGAAGAGAAATAGAAGCTGATTAAAAAACAGCATGGCTGATGACTGTAATGATGGTATTGAAAAAAAAAATAAAGATGGCTAAGAGGGTAAAGTACAAGACTTGACGAAACTAAATACAACAGTTTCTCTATTTACGTAATTTACATTCGAAACTTTTTCATCATTTTTGTTGTTGATATCACAAAGTTTCGACTGTTGAGTTTCCGGTATTCATTAGGTGTACGGAAATTCCTAACGACGGCCTATTGGATTAACTCGAAAGTTTCGGAATTATTTGATAGAGTTATTCTGAAGAAATTTCTACGATGCTACCTAGATCGGCGGTAATTAGAAATAAAAATTGCAAATTACAAGTCGGAGATACCAAAATCAAACAATTTCGGAAATTTAAATATCTGGGAAATATTTTAACAGAGGACGGAAAGTGTGGCACTGCAATCCGAAGGTGTGTTGGTACAGCCAAGGAAGAATTTTAAAAGCTAAGTCGAGTACGAAGAAAAAGGAAAACTTCGCTAGAAAAATAAAAATCACATTTTGTCAGTTCTTGAACATCATCTAATGAATGCAGTTGAAAATAGGAAGGAGCCATGTTGGTAATAGAAGGGACCAGCTTTCTTCAAATATTATGGGATATGCGGAAAGGTCTATGTCTTAAAAAGAACCGTCACAGACGAAATAGAAGAAGATCAGAATTAATAAAAATCACTTTTAGCCAGTGCTGGAACACCATCTAATAAATGCATTTGGACACACTAAGGAACCCTTTTGGTAATAGAAGGAACCAGTCTTTTGCAATTATTATAGAATATGGGTAAAGTTCTATGTCTAACAAAGAACCGTCACAGTCGGCGTAGAAGGTCAGAATTGATAAAAATCACTTTTAGCCAGTGCTCGAACACCATCAAATAACAGCAGCTGGAATTACATAACTCTCCCAGAAACATAGTTTTAAGTTTTCAATTCTGAATATTTCACACTTTTTTTTCTATTTTCTATTTATTTATTTCTATATTTATCTTTCCGTTCTCTCTTTCTTTTTGTCTTTTTTACTTTCGTTTCTCATTGATTTATCGATTCTCATTGAATTTTCACTCTCACTGAAAAATAAAAATTATCTAATTTCTCAGAAGTGACAAAATAATTCCAACAGAGGATTGTGCGGTATTCGGTTGATATTTACATAGCTTCACTTTGTCTGGCAGGCACAAGGCGGCATTTCGGAAGCGCCCAGTGAGGATAACATTTTAAAAAACATTTTTTTTATACTGAAGTTCACTCAATACAAGATAAAATGTTACTATTAAAATAGCAATAATGAATGATCGATTTATTTGATTTTTACGGCTTTTGCAGGTTACTTAAAACCAGAAAATATTTTTTAGACTGAAATAATTTTGTCTGTATTTCTTAGATGAGATATTATAACTATTTACACTATTTATATTGTTCGGACTGTTATCGTCATGTTTCTTGCCATATTCACCTTCAAAACCAGTCTATATTTCTGAGATGAGGTATTGTATCTATTTACACTATTTACATTGTTCGGACTGTTGTCCTTATCTTTATTGTCATATTTACGACGTTTCAGTCGTTGTACGCTCCAGCCATCTCCAGGTAATATACGTTGAAATTTTAAACCTGACCCTACGGAGTTCACGGATATAAATCGAGGTGGAATTAGAACAATCTATTACCGAGGACTAAATAAAGAGATCGGTTCCTAATTCCACCTAATATCACCTGAAGCGTACAAGGGCCGAAACGTCGTGAATATGGCAATAAAGATAAGGAGACCAACCAAAACAGTGTAATAATTTTATGGAAGGTAATAATGATTTTATTGATACAATTCATACTAATTGATGCATAGCTTGGAGGAAGAAGAGGTGATACATAACTATCTCAAGAGTATTTGCGAGTAAGTGAATATAATGAACACGATTGGAATTGGAATTGGAACTCTGTTCTCCGATTTTCAATTCTGAACCGTTATCCACTATACCACACGAACATCCAAGCTTACAGCACCTGGTATTACCAAACGGTCACCTATCTGGATAATGATGGTGCTCGATGTTGCTTAACTTCGATGATCGTACGAGAAAAACCTTATATGGGCGCAAGGCTAATTATGAATCAAGTCCCTTATATAAATGAAAGGGAATGTGGTTATAAATTAAAATTATGGGGATAAGCAGGATAAAAAATTATTGATTTGAAAAGGAACAGATTGTACGGTTTCATGGAGCATCTTCATGGAAGTTTTTTCTTTATAAGAAGCAAGATTATCCTTACAGAAGAAGAGGATGATTCTTTTTCTTCCGTGTGTCATGATCCCACAGGAGGTGGGCGATCATGTCTCTCCCCAACTTCCTGTCCTTTGTAGCTCTTAAATTTTGTCTTTCTGTTATTGCTCCTAAACCCTATTCCGCCATCCATTTACTCAAGCTCACTAAGAATATTATGCGTTGTTTTCAGCTCTCTCTCTCTCTCTCTAGCTCTCTCTCTCTCTAGCTCTCTCTCTCTAGCTCTCTCTCTCTCTCTCTCTCTCTCTCTCTCTCTCTCTCTCTTGCCTTCAGTCTGTCCGGTGAGTATCAGCTTTCCCGAGCCGTCTTTCCTCATTATGTGCCCTAGAAATTTCAAGTCGCTTCCTGATGTTAAGTATAAGTTTCCTTTTTGTTTCCATTTTCTCTGGAACTTCGCCGTTGTTCTTATGTTGTTCTTCATAGTATCCTCAGAATCTGTTACTTCCGACCTCTTCATCATCTATCCATCTTTCCCTTCAATATATATATAAATCTGGCTACTCGTATTCGAGGATACCCGACTAGTAAGGCGGCTAGCCAATACCTATTGCAGACGCTTTCTCAGGCACATTTGTGTTTGTTCGACATCCACAGAACCAACCTGTGTTTTATACTGCAACTATGCTGAGCAGACCTTAGTTACAGTTCCCAGGAACGTGTTATCCAGCGTGATCAACAGTTTGAACAAGGCCAGCACGCTCAAGCAATCGGACACGATGACTTGTAACTTCGTGCTAGCAGAGCTATCAACGGCAACCAAGGGTTCCGCCTATCCCGTAGTATGGTTTTCAGGCACTTTACAAAGTTGCCGTGCGCTGGGATCGACCACTCCAGACCGATACCATCAGGAAGTCTCCATCCTGGCAAATGGTGAGATTCGAACCCGGGTCTCATGGTCAGAATCCGAATATTCTAACCACTCGGCCACGTACTCTTCCATATAGGACTGATATTACATAACATTTCAATACTCTCTTTTTCTTTTTTTTCTAGGGGAATCTTTCTGTTTCTTAATACTTTGCTTAACTTCAGAAAGGCATATTTTGCTATTCCAATGCTTCTTCGGATTTCGGTGTCTTATTTTCCGTCCTCTGTTAAAACACTTCACAGATATTTAAATTTTGTACTTGTTTGATTTTGGTATCTCCGGTTTATAATTAATTTATGTTGCTAACAACCATGCATTCTGTTTTATTAGAGTTGATGCTTAGTCCATTCTTCTCCCTTTCCTTTATTACCTTATTATCGCTGTTTTTCCTTTCTATATCGTCTATCAACTCTATGTCTCCTGCATATATATCTGTTTTTAAGATTGTGACTGTCAGTAATGAATCCTGGCAAAGCTTCTAATTCTGTCAGAGTTACTTCATTGGAAAGGTTTAATAAGTCCGGTGAGAAGACACATCCTTGTCTTACGCACATTTTATTTTTGTTTATATACTGGTGGTTTACTTCAAGTATAAGTTGTTGATTATTTTAATATACGTCTCAAATAAATGAAGCTTATCTCGTAGTTCAAGTAGTTCTTTGAAGCCTACTTTATCAAATGCGTAGTTCAATAAAATATCCTAATGGTGATTCATATTGGTGTCCCAGAAATCATTTCCAGGGAATAAGAGGCTTAAATGGTTTTCTTTCGTTCTTCGATTCTCTTTCGCACCTAGATTCCTTTTGTTTTCTCTGACTATATTTTCAAATATTTATTTTTGTGATGTCACCAAATGATTCAAGAGACATTAAACAGAGACGGGCATTAAAAGAAGATGATACAAGGAGACACTAAAAGCTGCTATTATATTCTCGTCAGCATCTCCCAGCTCCTTTTGACCGTTGATAACGAAAGAACGGGCAACTTTCAAGTTACTATTTTAGGGCAAAGAAAACAATGTGCTCTTTCATTTGCAGAGTCAATGCTGTTTTAATGTTAATATAATGTCAACGTCGGACGTTTCGGTCTAGTAGATGTCCTGAAGATGGTCTACTAGATCGAAATGTCTGACGTTGACATTATATTAACATTAAAACAGCATAATTGCATATTAGGATTTTTGTTTGTTTTTCCGTACATTTTTCTTCATATACATACACACACACACACACACACACACACATATATATATATATATATATATATATATATATATATATATATATATATATATATATATGTTGTATCCTCTGTCTCCTCCTACGGGTTTGGAGATAGACACCCATAACCACAGATATTCTGAAACTACATTATACAAAGTACTTGGATAAGTGTATTTCAGTTTGATCAAAGGAGATCCGGGGGAGTACAAACCCTAACTAAAATGTGTCTGTGTGTTTTCCCTTTGATATAAATTAAATTTAAATTTGAAAAAGGGAACGACTCCTATCGAAAATATAGAAGGAGAAAGCCAGAAAATGGAGGTCACATCGGCAAGATCAAAATCAGACAATATGGATGTCAAGTTGAGCAAGAAATCACCAATCAGTGGGCAGTGCTTTACAATACATATTAGTAGCAACAATTTAAATGTTATATCAATGTCAGGGGTCAGATCAAGCTGTTTTAAAAAAAAAAAACAAAAAAAACACTGAAAACTTATTTCCTTTGATTTAAATTAAATTTAATTTTGAAAAAGTGAATACTGAAATGCACCATTTTTTTTCCACAAATTATAACAATGACTTAAAATCAATCATCATTTTCTTACGTAGCAATATGGAGGTAATTCGTCTAGTGACACAATAAAACCGTTGACCATCCATATTACTCTAAAAAAGAAAAAGAAAAGGTTATGAAACTCTTATCAGTAATGGAAAGACTGATAAAAGCTACTGGACTTGAGAAACTCTGATTTTCCTAAGAATGACTCCAACTATACATCTAAGCTTACAGCACATAATATTCCCACGCAGTCACCCATCTAGGTGCTGACAAAGCTCGACGTTGCTTAACTTCGGTGATCACTACTTCTAACAAAATGGTTAGGAAGGAAATCTCCATCAATAACGGAAGGAGCGATTAAAGGGACTAGACTTGAAAAGAGAATTTTCCTGAAAAATCTTTTGAAGAGAAAAACTTTATAAATTTAAACCATGAGCAGTACTGTCTGCTCGGCCAGTGAATTGCAAAAGTTTCCTTCTAGGGAAACCTTTTCTAATCCCATTACAATTAGTATTTGTGAATCTGAAGCTCCAGACCAGGAGTTTCGATAAAGAGTGACTTTCTCTCATACGTACAGGCCTAATTCGCTCGAAGCCATTTTTCATCATTGATCTAGGAATTTTAAATCATTGATCTGGATGGATGCAGCTGATAAAAAAAAATCAACGACACCCTCCACCCGGGGTTTAGCAATTTTTTTTTTTACGTCTCAGGACCCAGAGATGAAACCAGAGTGTGGGACATGTCCAAGTTTAAAATAGAAAACCCACGTTCAAACAGATTTGTTCAGCTTCTTCGGGACGCCCCAGGCCTGGGGGATTGACTCTGACTAAATCATCTTATTACTACATGGGCTACCTGGCGGGGGTGAATCCTTGGGCTTATTTTTCCCCTCAGCAGGGATTGGCTGTTGATCTTTCCTCCGATCTAGCACTAATTTATCAGTGAGGGAAAGACTAGTTACATTCTATCATCGCCGATCGGACACCAAACTACCGCCACTCCCCATCAATGGATGTCCCCTCGGGGAGGCTGCGTGCCTTGAGAGACTATTGGGCTATAAACTGACACCTGACCTCAGGTGGAACTCTTAATACGATCCAGTGCCAAAAAAAAATATACAAGAGAAATGGTCGGCTCCCTGTATATCTCCAGTAAATACCAGATTCCATATGCTCTCCTCTAACTTTACAAGACCCATATCAGGTTACAAATGGAGTACTGTCGTCATATTTGGACGGTTGCTGACCATTCCTCAGTCTCAATCTTGAGTCCAAAAGCGTCTCCGAGTCGTTGTGCGTGACAAATTATTTTCCAGTCCCCAAGCTCTCTCTCATAGGCGGGATGTGGCAAGCCTCTTGCTGCTCTATCGAGACCGCCATGGAAAGTGTGCAGACAAAATATATTCCATGGTTCTGCCAATTCTAACTATAACGGCTAGGACACGTCATGAAGCTCACATTGTAACAAACCACCAACATTCTCTCCGTGTTCCAATGGTGGGAAGTAAGTTCCACTCGAACAGCTTCTTCCCGCGAACCAGTGCTTTGTGGAACCGACTCCCTACAATCTTAACCTGTTCAAGTCTAGGGTTAATCGTTACCTTTATCTCCTATCCGTATGAAAAGTGGTAATAACATCATTAGGTTTTGTCTTAGCGGGACATCTATCATCAACACATCTGTCATCGCCACCACAAAGACAAAACCTAATGATTTTATTACCACTCAGGCGGAAATTCACTTTTACCAACAGTCCAAAAATGAGATCAAGGCTCACTGTAAATACAGAAAATGGACAATGAAACATTAAAAGAACATAAGGAAAAATTTATTCCTTTAAAAATTGATTCCTTTAATCTGCCTGAAGAAGGTCACGAGACCGGAAACCCGTGTAGCAAAAAATATGAAGAATAAAATATAACATATACACTAAAACAAATCCACATTATAACCAAAAATGTTTGCGGCCTCTCTTTTTTTAAAAATATATTTCTCTCGTTGTAACAATTATAACATTTTCCATATATATATATATATATATATATATATATATATATATATATATATATATATATATATATATATATATATAATCGAAATAAAAGTATAAAATGTAATATTACAAGACATATTAAAACAATATTAAATAATAAGTAAAAAACACAACAAGGTGGAAGAAGCAACCGGTTTCGCTCCCGCTCTTCAGGCTTCCACGGGAGATTCAAAATTAAAACAGAAAAATGGACAATAAGAATAGGTTGCTCCCCCCCACCTTGTTGTGTTTTTTTTAATTATTTAATATTGTTTTAATATGTCTTGTAATATTAGATTTTCTACTTTTATTTCGATCATTAAATTTTGTACCTACAAAATATCTTTAAATATATATATATATATATATATATATATATATATATATATATATATATATATATATATATGTATGTATGTATGTGTGTGTGTGTGTGTGTGTGTGTGTGTGTGTGTGTCGCAGACCTCTCATTACACTATCGGTACTTCCATGGTAAGTTCTCGGCCGAACTACATTCCTCGGTTCCGCCAGTTCTAATCTTCACGGCTAGGGCCTGTCATGCACCTTACATTGTAGCAAACCACCGATATAACCTCTGATGAAGGAGTCAATTCCACATGAACAGCTTTTTCCAGCGAGCCACTGTTCCATGAAACCGTCTTCAAGGAATGCTTCCTGGATCACTACAATCTTGACCTATTAAAGTCTAGAGTTAACCGTTACCAGCCTCTCCTATTAGCATAAACTGCCTCATAATGTAACCCTCTACTTCGAGTAAATGCGGGCCTTGTACAGAGTGAAACTTACTGTGCGTTATTGAGGAGTAAATGCTGACTGTCGACATCTCTCATGGTGAAATTATACAGAAAAATAAAACAAATGTACGAGAAGTCCAAAATTTTTTTTATACACTGTATTTTATTTGAACCAGAAGAAAAGAATCTCCCTGACGGTTATTGCAAGCGTCCGCTTCAATGATCAGGTGAAAGATTTCTGGAATTTTCTTGTGAAAAAATTCTACCGATTTCCATCAGGAAGATTTGATAGGTGGAAAAAACGATAAAGATAAAATGTGAATCGATGTGTTGCAAGAATCGATCAATATTTTAATGTGAATGAGAATTTTTTTTGGTTTTGATTAAATAAATGCGTTTCATGAAAGTGAAACAGTCCTGTTAAAAATACCGATTTCTAGAACGATTCCGATAATTCTTAATGTTATATCAACGGATATGTGAACAAGATTGAATTTGTTAAATGTTTTTCATCGATAATCCCTCTTTTCCGAAGTCTTGCAAAATTCAGCAGACATGCATAAATTGACAAAATATTGCCGGCAAAATAATATTTATAAAGGCATGCTGTGAAATATGTTAACCAAAATGGTGAAGTCTGTCCCGAAATGACGCGTCATTCAATAGCGACAAAGTAGCAGAGATTCTTTTTTCTATGTCGTGTTTTTTTTCAGGACGTAAGCGACAGTGTCTCTCTAAAATTCCATTTTTCTTGTGGTTCTTAGTAAATCTCTGAGCAGAAAATAAAGGCCAAATACGTGGGATTAATTAGCGTTTCCACTTTGTTCTTTATCTTATCATTCTGTCGGTTTCCGATTAATTGTCTATCTGCTTCAGTCTATTCACTATCTATCTAGCTAGCTATTTCAGTTTGTTCATTATGTGTCATATATATATCTATCTATCTATCTATCTATCTATCTATATATATATATATATATATATATATATATATATATATATATATAGAGAGAGAGAGAGAGAGAGAGAGATAGACAGACGTGGGTTTATGAGTCTGTGTGTGTGCGTCATATCAAATCTATTTCAGTCTGTTCATTATCTATTACTAACATATATCGATCGTAATATATATATATATTGGTTGGTGCAAAAATAATGACGTAATAATGTCGTTTTTGGACGTATTTTTTAACGTCAAAAACGACCTTATTACAATCATTATTTTTTGCAACAAACCTATATATATATATATATATATATATATATATATATAAGTGTGTGTGTCTGTTTGTGATATCTATTCAATTCTATTTCAGCTTGTTTATTATGTATCTATGTCATATCTATTGATATCTATATATATAGATAGATAGATAGATAGATAGATAGATAGATAGATAGATAGATAGATGACATATCTATTCAAATCAATCTATTTAAACCTGTTTATTATTAGGTTGGTGCAAAAATAATGACGTAATAATGTCGTTTTTTGACGTATTTTTTAAGGTCAAAAAACGACATTATTACGTCATTATTTTTGCACTAACCTAATATCTATCAGCCTGTTCATTATCTATCTATCAATGTATTTAAGTCTGTTCATTTCTATCTATCAATTTATCTATCTATCTACTGCACTATCTTTCTCGGGAACTTATGGGAAATTAAAGATAATAAAAAAACGGAAACTGTGGAGTGCCATGAACGCGTACTTTCTGTTGGGGCATATGAGTTTAGAAATTAAACTTAATTTTATACAATCAGTATTGTATTTTCTAATCCCCATGCCACTTGTGACATAATCCGATCAAACGTTTAATAAAAAACTGTAAAACTGATATATCATGTTAATCCATATATGTGGATGTATTATACTATAAAATGGAGTCACCCGCTTGTGATCCGACTTTTGCTCAGCTTGAGGCAGCGTTTGACATGCATTCTGCTTAAATTCATAACTTGGGAAAATCAATGTCACCGGGCACACCTTTTCGATTTATCGATGGTTATGACCGCATGGATGGTTTGGAATTGTGTTTATCAAATAAGTGAGAATATAACGGAATTCCTTCGACCGTTCTTGATTTTCTCACAGAATTAGTTTTATGTCCTCTTTAGACAGAAAACGTGTTTGATCAAAAAGTTCTGACTTATATATATATAATTTTTTTTTTTTTACCATACACTCATATTGCAACAACTCTCAAGTTGTATTTTGAACCCCCCCGACATTTTTGATTCTTCATAGAATTTTCTTGTGTTATTGCGGGATTCATAAGGATTCATTGAAAAAACTGAAAATATATACTCATGTATAGTGTAAGTCATTCTTACGCCATAAATAAGGGGGTCGCATTATACAGAAATATTTTTTGAAAGGGTTAATAATCATGCATTTTCGGTGACGTTTTTTTTTCTGTAGGGGTTAGAATTCATGCAAAAATCAGGGGTCGCACTGTATATGAAGTCGACTTGTGCACGAGTATATAGTATATCTTAGTAAATAAATATAAGAGACAAGTCCATTTAAAATTTACTAATGTGTTTTTATACTAAACTTCCCTCAATAGAAGACCTTGTAGCCACTCAGGATAGAGATTTACTATGATGGGTTGCATGAGCCTATGAAAAGGCAAGAAGAGAAGTTCATGGGATTATATAGAAAAGATAACGCTTAGCCCTTGCATTGAAGAGGTCAGGATTATAGTGATCGAGAAAACATCCGACTAGATGTCTGTTCCACAGTAGTTATTCGGAAGAAGCTGTCCGAGTGGAACTTAATCCTTACTAATAAAATACAAAGGGAATGAGGATGGTTCATTCTTGTGTACGTGCTATGGTGGGTCCCAGCTTCAAAGGTCAGGGTTAGTGGAACCATGAAATGTAGCTCATCAGGACATTTGCCATAGAAAGAGCGATACAGTAGCGAAAATATTACGACTTTTCGTCTGTGGGAAAGGGGTTGTATGGTGGAAAATAATGTATTTTCTTTGTAACAGAATACGAAGGGTGTGGGAAAGGGACACACAGATCTGCGGTAGACGAAAAGCTGAAGTCCGTACTCGAACATGAGTTGCGTTCGTTATATTCACAAATACTCTTGGGAATAGGCATGAAGCCGTCTCTTCTTACCCTCCTAGCTATAGGTTAAATAGTTTTTGTAAGTTGAAAAATATTTTTATCTCTATAAAACTGTTAATGCAATTTTTCCTCGCAAAAAAGAAACATAATTATATTACAATCCAAAATCTGTTTCTATATTAAACAACCCACAAAGGATCTATAAGTCTTTAAAAAAAAAAAGACAATTTTCTTATAATCACACAAATAAACACACACACACAAACTGGTTTTTATCACGGAAGAAAAATGCCCGCTGAAAACTTCATATCCAATATTAAAGATTGATTGAAGAAGAAGAGAAAAGAGAAAAAAAGAAACTGAATGAATTTCTTCAGGAAAAAGAGTTCATTGCCTCCCTAGCTTCCGAGAGACGAAAGATTTGTCGCTGTCACAATGGAAAGAATAAGAGACTCCGAATTGGTACATTATATTCCCTTATGGAGAATAATTGTTTCGTAGTTCCGTTGAACTTTGAGCTGACGACTCCATAAGCCACCCCTTTGTGCTAATGTAAGTGAGTAACTTTGTATTGTTTTTGTGGACTGATTGATATGTATAGGCGTGACCAAAGGATTTCAACCCTGAGACAACCACGTCACATCACATCGATCGACCGGCGTTGCTGAAGATTCAAACAGGACTCAGAACGACCCGGGACCGAAAAGAACAAGAACAGAATCGTCTGTAAGGTAGGACACCTTATTTTATTTCCCAACCTCGATTGTTGCTGCATAGATTGTCTTTCTCTGTAGACATGTCAGACTATGATTCAGATAGAGCAGTGGGGGGTGAAGAGGAAGTAAGACAGGGGTTGTCAGTTGATTTAAGAAAGCTGTTAGGTGGACCGAGGGTCCCAGTATTTGACGGCAGCGGGAAAGAATTTAAAAACTGGCTGGCAATCCTTGAGAAGAGCCGAATTATCTACGAGCTTTCAGACCAAGAAACCCTGTATTTGGCATACGATGCCACAAAGGGGAAAGCATCTGAGTTCGTGAAGGAGCTCTTGGAGAGTCAACCCCGCTTGTCTTGGGAAGGGATAAAAAGACTGTTGACCAAAGAGTTCGCCGATGAGGGCACGGCCATAGAGGCCATGAGAGCCCTCCTAAAACTGACACAGCTACGGGATGAAACCCCGGGAGAATTGGGGGCCCGAGCACGGAAGCTATCGTCGTTGGCATCCCCCCAAGTGGTCAGGGATAATGCGGTTATGCAGGCCCAACTGGCGGACCTGTATGTAGAGGCGCTGGGCGACGAGCGTGTTCGTCACGACGTACTAAAAGAAGGACCGCTGAGACTGTCGGCAGCAATAGAGCTGGCCAGGGAGAGCCAGGGCGTGTGGGAAAAAGTGAAGAGGGGTGGGAAGAAGCAAATACCAAGTCAGGAGGCTGGAAGACGGGGGGTAGGCGGAAGATCCCCCACGTGGAATCAGAGGGTTAAGGTAGAGGTGGATCGGGCAGAATTGTGGGAAGAAGACCCCAATAGAAAGGCATGGTCGACCAGGCATGGTTTTTATAAGCCCACGCCGGGTCGATACGGGCTGGTCTGCTGGACCTGTGGGCACGAGGACCACAGGGCGGCGGAATGTCCGACGAAGTGGGGGTTGCCCCCAGACTTCAATCAGGACAGATGCACCAGGTGTGGTAAGAAAGGACACCTGGCCAAGTGGTGCGGGCTGAGGAAGGGTGCCCCACCGATATTAACAAAGAAGGCTGAGCCCAAGAGACCGGCCCAGGGAAAAGCCAGCGGGCCATCCCAGAATTAAGAGGGAGGGTGGCCCAGTTAAAAAAAGAGAAATAAAAGCTTGGACCAGTGGATGGGCGAACCGCTTGAATAGAGGACAGGTTCCCCAGGAATAGACACAAAGGCCAACCCAGTTGAAAAGGAAAAGGGCAAAATGTTGGACATGTGGTCGGGCGGGCCACTTTGCGGCAAGCTGTCCAACAAGAAGGTGCTGGTTTTGCAGGAGGCCAGGACACCTGAAAAGAAACTGTATCCTTAGAAACGGCCGCAGGGAGACCGGGAGAGGTCCGGTCAGGGTCGCCCAGGTGCAGGGGGCGCAGAACTCCACCTCATGAGAAAAAATGAAGGTGATTTATTACTACCGGCACCTATGGCTGGGTTAACCCAAGGGTGGGGACCCAGGAAGAAGAAAGCTCAAGTGTTCTCTTCGCTAACGCAAGAGAAAGAACTATCCTGTAGAGCGGAGATAGGTGGTAGGGAGATGAGGGCTTTGGTGGACACAGGAGCATCTGTGTCATTGATGAGAGAGGAAACATACAGGCGGGTGAAACGGAAGAGAAGGTTACGGGAAGCGGACATAGAGGTCACGCAAGCAGATGGAGCCCCCCTGGAGATAAAAGGGATGGTGAGGCTTCCGGTGATGATTGGGAAAGTAAAAAGCACCCAAAAATTTTACGTAACCCCCGACCTGTGTACGGAGGCAATCTTGGGAGAAGATTGGCTCCGGAGCCAGAGGGCCCAGATCGAGTTTAATCCTACTGTGTTGGTGGTGAACGGCGAGAGAACGCCATTGGGATGCCCACCAGAGGAAGAGATAACCATAGTGGTGGAAGAAGATGTGAAGTTACCTCCTAGGACCGCAGTGTCGGGAAAGGGTAGGTTAATGTCAGGAAAAAAGGTATGGAGAGGACCTCTGCAGTTGTTCCTGTAGAAGGAAAGGGCCTAGAAGATAGCGAGGTAACCCTGTGCGAAACGGTAGTGGAGGCAGCCGAGTTGGTGCCCATAATGATGGTGAACCAGGCTCAAAAAGACTATAAAGGTTAGGAGGGAGAAGATAGGAAGAGCACTTCCCCACGAACTCTGAATCAGGTGAGATTCGAGGAGGAACGAAGGAAGCTAGTAGAGCAAACAGAAGGAATCTTAGAGGAAGATATATTAGCACCGGATCAATTTAGAACCAGAGTGTGGGGTCTGTTAAGGGACAATCGAGATGTGGTGGCCCAGTCAGACAAGGAGCTAGGGTCAGACCCACACAGTCGAAATGAAAAATCGACACCGGAGACCACCCCTGTGAAATTAAAACTCTACCGGACACCTATACATAAAAAGACCCCTTGTAGAAGAGGCAGTAGAGGAAATGTTGGAAGCTGGGATGATCGAAAGATCGATCTCCCTTGAGCTTCCTAATAGTAATAGTAGGTAAGAAAGATGGCGGGCATCGTTTCTGTGTAGATTTTAGAAAGCTAAATTCTATATCGAAGCCGTTGGCGGTGCCATTGCCATTGATAGACGACATTTTGGCATTATTAGGGAAGGCAAAGTACTTCTCTACGTTGGACTTGAGGTCCGGGTATTGGCAAGTAGCCCTGGATGAGGCTGACAAGGAGAAGGCCGCATTTGCGTGTCACCTGGGACTGTTTCAGTTCAGGGTGATGCCATTCGGTTTAGCTAATGCCTCGGGAGTCTTCCAACAGCTAATGTCAATAGTGTTAGGAGGATACGAGAGCTTTGCCATGGCGTATTTGGACGATATCTTGATATTTTCAGAACAACACTTTTTTCATTTAAGACAAGTGTTGGGAAGGTTAAGGAAACACGGCTTAAAATTAAAATTGTCAAAGTGTCAGTTTCTGAAGGAAGAAACTAGGTATTTAAGCTTCGTCATAAACGGAGATGGTATTAAACCCGACATGGATAAGGTAAAGGTCATAAGGGAAATGCCAGAGCCTAAGACAGTGAGGCAGGTAAGAGGTTTTATAGGAGCTATAGGCTACTACCGACGCTTCGTCCCGGCATTTTCAAGAATTGCCATACCACTAGTAGCCCTGGCGAAGAAATACGCTAGGTTCAAGTGGACAGAGGACTGTCAACGAGCATTTGATTCGCTAAAGGAACAGTTGACAACCGTCCCACTGCTGACGTACCCAGACCTCAGCAAGCCCATGATATTATACACGGATGCCAGTGAGCAGTGTGTAGGGGCAGTACTTACCCAGCCGTGTCCTGATAAGGAAGGACCAGTGCCAGGCATACCAGAGGAAGTACCGATATACTTCCTCCCCATAAGCTCTCAGAGACACAACAGAGGTGGCCAGTAATAGAAAGGGAAGCATATGCTATCATGTATGCTCTCCAAAAACTGGACTACTATTTAAATGGTGCGGTCTTTACTATAAAAACAGACCACAAACCTCTGCAGTACCTATTGCAGGCAGAGTGGACAAATAATAAGAAAATTCAACAGTGGGCACTTAAGTTAAGTGGCTACCACTGTAAAATAGAGTATTTGGCAGGAAAGGAAAACACGTGCGCAGATTTGCTCTCAAGAATACCGAAACAACTGGAAGAAAGATCTGTAAGGGTAGAGCAGGGAGTAGATGGTAAAGCCTATAGAATAGGAGTAATTAACTCTAATAAGCTAAAAGATCGCCCTATGTTAGAATCGGACGAAGAAGGGGACGCCCAGATAATAACCGATCCCTACTGGACAGAAGGAATTGAGAAGGAGCAAGCAGACAGTGAAATAGCTGCTCTGAGAGAGAAGAGTTGCAGGACGGAAGAAGATGAAGATTGCTCGAAAGCCGCAGAGAAGTTGCAGCCAAGTCGAAGATAAGAAGAAGAATTGCAGGCCAGACAGGCCGAAGAATTGCAGGCTAGACAAGAAGAAGAGCTGCAGGCCAGACAAGCCGAAGTAAAGTTGCAGGCCAAACAAGCAGATCAGTTCAGCCCCGGACGACAGAGAGCTCAGTTCAGCCCCGGACGACAGAGAGCTCAAATCACCTCAGACGGCAGAGAGAACAGTTGCAGGACGGAAGAAAAAGAAGTTTCTTGCAGTTATGCATAGAAGAAGTTGAAATCAAACCAAGCCCAAGAACAGAAATTCGTCTCAAACCAAATCGAAGTGAAGAAATACGTCCAACTCAAGCCGAAGAGAAGAATCAGCCGTGAACGACTGGTAGAGATTAGCGCCCAGTGTCAAAACTAAACCACACTCCGACACACAAAATTCTAGAGAGTAGGCAACTCGAAGTCTTTAAGTTGTATGATAGAAGCTTGGTGCCACAGTCCACAAAGCGGGTCGGGAAGTAAGAATAATTTTTATGTAACGAACATTAGATATAAAAGGTTGTTACCCTTTTTTATCAGTAATTTTTGGTCTCGTGAGTTTTTTTCTTTTACTTGTGTTTTGCCACCCCTGTTGGACTCAACTTGCATATGGCCCCAATCCCTGTTTGATCCCGTCTGTCTAAGATCTAATCACAACGTGGGTAGGTAGACCGGAGATCAGTACAGTTACCCTAGTAACCAGGTGTTGGAAGCGAGTTGGGAAAGGCGAGGCTGGTAATCATCTAACCAAGGGGTTGGAACGTCTCACTTGGAACAGCGAAGAGCGACCAGGAGGAGCGACGTCACAGTTGGCGCCGTGACCAAAGGATTCGACCCTGGACCAAGTGCCGTCACATAGGTGTTACATGCTTGCTAGCCGCTCATATAGATTATTTTAGTAATTTCCTATTCCCCACCCCCATTAAGTACATATTTTATTTTTGCCAGTTTTGCTATTTATATAATTTGTAAATAAATGTCTGGAAATTTACATCTGCCATTCATTGTTTTCTGTGATCTCACAAGGGCTTTCATTATTTTTTTTCTTTCTCATTCATCGGTGTCTTGAGAAAGAGTCCCCTTCCCGTGTATATATTTTTTATTATTTCATTTACACCCGGGATCCTCTAGTTTTCTTCTTTTTTTTTTCTTTTTATTCGTTGCGCGTAAGTTCGTCATTCCTAACGGACATATAGTGGTCCCGTAATAATAATACTAATATATATATATATATATATATATATATATATATATATATATATTTTTAAACATTACGCCCCTAGCAAGGCGTGAAGCCACTAGGATGCAGGGGGTTGCAGAAGATTTGGAGCGAGAGCGGATAGGAGTGATAGAAAAAAGGATGAGGAGAAGGATAGTGGGTAGATCAAGGTAACTGGAGGTGTCGATTGACATTACATTTGAATAGTTGGAGATTATAGCTTTCAAGGAAAGAGTAATTGGGATGGGTGCTCCACAGGCGAGAGGTGCGAGGTATGAAGCTATTGGAGTAGAAAAGACGGCTACATTTAAAAATTTCTATAGTGTAAGGGTGGAAGCGGAATGCCAGCCTCGTAGGGCGCTTGAATTCATGGAGTCTGGGAACCAGTGAAAGCAGCTCATCGGAGCAATTACCATGGAAGTATTTGTAGAAAAGACAGAGAGAGGCGACGTCGCGTCTGTGAGAGAGTGACTGCAGACGAGAGGCCAATTAGTTTACATATCCGTCTCTGGATCTTGTCAAGAACTCCGAGGTAAGCAGAAGGTGCTCCAGCCCATATATGGCAGCAATACTCCATGCAAGGGCGAATGGTTGTTTTATATATTTGAAGTATCGATTCAGAGGAGAAAAATTTCCTGGCGCGGCACAGAGAGCCAACTTTCCTCGCGGTGGAAGAAGCAATTGACTCAATGTATTTGTTCCATCTCAGGTCAGCAGTCAGCGTGAGACCGAGCAGACGCAGGGAGTTGCTCTCATGAAGTTGACTATCAGACATATTAATGGGGGGCATGGAAGGATCTCTATGGTGGTTAATGGAGAGTAGTTTAGTTTTTGAGGCGTTAAAGTTGACCAGCCAATTCTTGCCCCAGTTAACAACCGATTGGAGGTCCATTTCAAGACGCACGGCCAGGTTAGTTTTATCGCCGACACTAGATTTGTTTTTGAGGCAGGAGTAAATTGTAGTGTCGTCTGCGTAGATGCCAACTTGGGAATCTATAGCTTCAGGAAGGTCATTGATGAAAATAAGGAAAAGAGTGGGGCCAAGGATGGAGCCTTGAGGAACACCTGCGTTCGTGGGATAGGAACTGGAGGAGAATCCGTTGAGAACGACCTTCAATTCTCGGTTTGACAGGAATGATTGTATTAGATCAAACAGTCGACCAATAATACCATAACCCTGGAGCTTACGAAGAAGGCCGGCATGCCAAACCCTATCGGATGCTTTGGAGAAGTCTAGGGCCACGGCACGAGCCTCACCGTTATTTTGAAGGGCTTGGTAGACGGTTTCAGTGATGGCCGTAAGCTGTAGATCGGGCGTAGCGGAAACCATATTGCTTGTCTGAGAGCAGATTATGGGATGTAAGGTGATTAACCACTTCGGCATTGATTAGGGCTTCGAAGACTTTGCCGAAGAGGGGTAGGAGACTAATGGGACGGTAATTAGAGGGGTCAGAGTGGTCTCCAGAGTTCTTAAACACAGGAACAATGGATGAGGACTTCCAGCAGACAGGAAAACAGGATTCCTTGAGGCAGTAATTATACAGTTTAGAGAGGACGGGCGCTAGCTATAATTGGTGTATACGGAATGAATTCCAATAACCAACAATTACTATTCTTAAAAGAGTGCTCAATACAAAGTAGAGCAGATATAATTAGTTTTTTTTTAAATTTATAACATAAATATGTTATAAACTCACTAGAAAAATAACCATTTTGTTTCAACACCCTCGCTGTCTTATCAAGTGATGATGTTGAATGTAAAATAAATGGTTTTAAAAGTTTCAAATCTATTAACGATCCTTCGTAAGGGGAAAACGTTGTTACAAAAGCTAGAATGGCCAATCAAAACCCAAGTATAGGAAGATTTAAAAGCTTGACAACGAAATCATGTTATAATAGCTTTTCAGATCTTTAAAATACGGGTAATATTTAACAAGAATTTATTCTAACCAATAATTATTAAATTATATGATAAAATTTGATATTAAAATTAAAAACTGCCAATTTTAAAAATCGAAATTTAATCACTATTAAGTTTAAAAACTATAAAATTATAAAATTATTTCTTCTTTTCTCCTCAGTAATTTTATAAAATATGAATGTACGTGAGGGATTCATGGAAGATTGTAGTTTAAAAGCAGTAAAATCGACCTTCCTAACCAAACGATCCTCTGTGGGTCAATCGGTTAAGACACGTCAGGCTATATAACGGTTCCATATAGGATACTGGTTCGATTCCAGTCGGAGGGCGAATATTTTCTATGAAGATTTCTCGGGCATTCATACCGGTAAATGTTGTTTATTATGAACAGAGCGTTTACTTAAATATTTGTATCTATAAAAAGAATGTATAAACATAAAAATGTCTTTATATATTTATAGCGTTAGGCAAAAGTCGCGCTCTATAGGAGTTATTTATTAAAAATATCATTAAACATGAAAATTTTATTTCTTTTTATGTGCCGTGTCCTTTCAGGACGTAGGCGATCATGGCTCTCCACCTCCTTGTATCCGCTGCAGCGCACAAAAAGTTCCTTCCCTCTGCCACTTCCTCCAGTCTACGTTCTGTCATATTAGTTAATTGCTATATGTGTTGTTCGCAATGTCCTCTTTTTTTTTTTCAGAACATATTTCAGCTTTGAGCCTTCATGATTCATTGGCATGTCAGTGTTTTCTCTGTCATTTTACTGCTTTCATATTTAATTTATTCTTTCACAATATTTCATGGGCACATCTGATAAACGAATTCTTTCAAATGGCCCCACAGAAAAAAAAATCCCAACGAGCGTGGTCTTTTAACCTCGATGGCTACTCAACAGAGCGTCTTCGACCTATCCATACTTTCGGGATCTGTTCATTGAGAAAGTCGTGCACAATCAAAGATAAAATGCGGCGGCTCTCCCTCCTTTTGAAAGAATATATTCATTCTTTTTGCTGATGTTACGAATTGGAATAAAATATCGTTTAAATTCGCCAGAATGATAAAATAAGAAATAAACAGAAAACGTTTATAAATTTAATCTTTCGCTTTAACTTTTTAAGATTTCCAAAAATGTCTGTTGGAGTTTATAGAAAACTTAACGATGTTACATTTATAAACGTTTTCTGTTTGTTCCTTATTCTATCATATGGCATTAAAGGACGCCTAGATGTGGTGTAATGGTTAGCAAGCTTGTCTCGGTAGGTCAGTTACGAGTGAATAGGGAATTCGATCCTCACTGGGTTAATTTCATCTTCAATGGTATTTTCTGCCTTGTGCGACATCTAATCTGCGCTTAGAAAATCATTTATAGACGCCTCGACGTGGTGTAATGGTTAACAAGCGTACCTCACTAGGTAGTTACGACTGAATAATCATTCCGATGCTCACTGGGTGCACCGTACTTCCGGTCTTGTACCACTAGACACATCAGCGTGGTTTAATGGTGAACAAACTTGTCTTACTAGAACCAGTACAACTGATATCTGTTTATATTTCTCAGATTAGGTATTATTTCTATTATTAAAATTGTTCGCACTGTTGTCCTCGTCTTTATTGCCATATTCACGAAGCTTCGGTCGTTATACGCTGCGGCCTTCTTCAGGTGATTGGAATTTTGAACTGGACCCTTTATTTCGTAAATCTAGTTCTACGTGCTATGTCTCTTCCGGGTGTTGCTTTAAATCAACTCTCCAAGTTTTTTGTTCACCACTGAAGTAGGCTGGTATTGAACTCACAACACTTTAGGCCAAGTCACTGGACGCTTTTATCCACTGGGACATGTTTCCTTGAGGACGAAACGTCATGCATATGGCAACAAAGATGACTACAACAGTCCGAACTAATTAAATAGTGTAAGCAATTACAATACCTTATCTGAGAAATATAGACACTGTAACATTAATTAAACTCATAAGAGTTTATAGTCGGCCTTGTGGCACATCTAAGTTGCGCTTTGAAAACTACAATGTGACATCTATATACATTTATTTTAATAAACATAAAACATTAGGCAGCATATGATTTACATACAAAGAATAATCACACATAGAATTAATCAGAAGTATCAATGCGATTATTGGCGACATCCATCGCTAGAAAACATAATATATGCATTAAAACCCTGTTCATCCATAGGGCGAGTTTTGATCCTTGAAGAAAAACTTGTTGTCTGTAGTTTTTCAGTTTATCAGGCATGTGTTTTTTTTTCCTTATAAAATCAAAAACTTGAGACGATATACCTGTATGTCGACCGAAAGATGTTTTTTGAATATCTGCTATTATTGACGGTTGTAAGATATCGGAACGTGCAAAGACGCAACGCTAAGTTTTTCAAATTTTTTTAAGTGAGAATTTTATTTTAAATATTAAATATTTCTTGTGATGTTTTGAAAAAAAAATTACTTCTATGACATTACACTATATTATTGAACTATATACTTAGTTCATGACATAAAAACTGAATACACTTGTAAAAATAGAATACGTGGATCATACGCCTGATGATGGATGGAAGACTGTCCGTAAGTACTAGCATTTTAACATCAAATAAACTGAAAAACTACAGACAACAAGTTTTTCTTCAAGGATCAAAACTCGCACTATGGATGAACAGGATTTTAATGCATATATTATGTTTTCTAGCGATGGATGTCGCCAATAATCGCATTGATACTTCTGATTAATTCTATGTGTGATTATTCTTTGTATCCATATATTTGCTTACAATGTGACATTATGTAAACATTTCTGTGTTTGAAAGAAAGTTAAATAGAATATAGTGTATTTCTGAAGCTGTTTACGATGTCTGCGCTTACAAATTCAATTTTGAATGAAAACTGACCAGCATATATAAGAGTTCACTGTGTGGATATCCGTCTGTTTACTCGCATACATCGCGTTTAATTCAGCCTTTGAAAGTGCAACTGAATATAGAAGCCGGTGTAATTTTGAAATTGGTTTAAATTTTCGAAGAGGAAGAAAAAAAAACTGTTTATTCCATTGTAAACTCCCAACCAGAAAATGAAATAAAAAATCTCACACGCTGTCATATTTGTCTCTTAACAAAAGATCCTCGCAAAATATATATTTTCCGCAACAATTCCGGACAGTAGTTGTTATTCACATCATAATGAGGAAAAAAAATTATTTACAGACATTTATCTGAACAATATAATATATTAATTTTAGTTGCATAATAATTTCATTTAACTTATTATACTAGTTCATACATGAATATATACTCATGACACCCCCAGAAGCTTTATCTTACTAATGTTTACCGAATACAAGGCTCAAGAGCCACTCGAGGTAGAGAGTTACTGAATGTTTGATCTGTAAGAAGTAAGATCTAAAAAGCTCACTTCATGAGGATATGTGGTTAATCATAGATTTAACATGTTAAAATTGTGGTGGTTGGGGAAGTATCTTCTTGGGAGTTGATTACACAAGATAGCGCTCGTGAGAAGAAGATGTTCCAGTTGAAATTACATCTCACTAATGGAATACGAAAGCTAATTTCTCGATACAATATGTGTGGGATGGCGGGTTTGAACTGGTGAAACTAAGTAGCATAGTTTGTGTAAACATTTACGATGAAAATAGCGATAGAGCAGCGAGTACTTTGCGAATGTTTCTTCTGTGGGTAAAGGTCTGTAGAAACGCAATCTGATACAGCCGTGCAGCCTCGCGTTCATTACCACTCGCGTGGCCGTATGTTAAAATCATATATTCCTGTTCACGATATGAACATCCTGCCATTGTTAAACGTAAAAAAATTCTCAGATAACACACTGCTACACACGTTAAAGATTGAAGACAGAGTAGCAAAACATGTACACGAATAACAAATGTAAACATGTCTAAATGGCAACACAGTGCTAGCTAACGTAAACTTTCTTTAAACTTAATTACCGTATTTGACGGTATATAAGACGCACAGGTGTTAAGTTGCACCCCAGTTTCAACAGGACAAAACGAGAAAATATTAGTAATTAGTAAAGAATTAGTAAACCTACGTATGGCATATAAGACGTAGGGGAATTTTCAAAGATTTTTTGTAAAAAAAAAATGTTTATTCCATTGTAAACTCCCAACCAGAAAATAAAATACAGAGAATATACAAGAAGTAACAAAAAGAATATATAGATCTAAAAAGCTCACTTTATAAGGAATTTTCAAGTACGGTACTCAAAAACGAAGAATTTGTAGAAGTATTTTTGATAAACACTGTATAAATTTCCTGCTTCTTCTTATCTAGGTTTAACGCATGCGTCGAATTGGCTAACACTTGAACACGGAAGAAAATCCTATTATTTCATAATTATAATTTCATTAAATCAAGGTAAGCTGTGATAAATGGATGTCACTATAACTAAACAGAAGCTTTAAGGTATAATTTGATAATGTATCCATTTAATTTTCTTTTTTTGTCTGAAAGTTATTAGCGAAAGTTTTGACATTCAATTTGAATATAATGAATTTAAAACGGCGTGGAGGGTTTGACAGGGACCAAATAATTAATGCATTAAAAAAAATTAAACGCAACGTTAATCATTATCTTTTGTCTTCCAGATTCTGTTCTTTTATTGCCGTTTCTCCTCACTGAAGAATTCTCATTCCCTTTCAATACAAGAAACACTGCTGGGCTTTATTACCTTGCCTGAGATAAAATGATTATATATTTATATATATATATATATATATATATATTCTCATTTTTCGTTATGAAAAAAAAATAACGATATGAAAAAAAATTATTTTTTTCATAACGAAAATGAGAAAATTGGCAGACAGTTGTTGAGTGGATCGATCGATTACAAAACGGCTCGCCTTCGAAACTAAGAAATCGGGCTGCTGAATATAAAATGAATCAGCTAAGAGACAAATTTTATTATTGTATTAATCTTATGAATATATATATATATATATATATATATAATAATGTGTGTGTGTGTGTGTGTGTGTGTGTGTGTGTGTGTGTTTCTCTGTGAGTGTGTGTCTGTGTGTGTCTGTGTGTAATATGCTGCCGACACTTGACTTTGAACATAGATTGCCAGTAAGCAAACACAAGCGATCGCAATATTGAATTAAGTGGATCAAGTGACCATGGGAGAAACGCATAAGTATGTAGTATCTTGATGTCTAAACGATCCTTATATCGAGTCTATCCTCTATCACAATTCGGGCCGCTATTCTCTACTGTGTTCAATATACTGTTTCTCTATTCGGATCACTATTTGGTGGTTACTATTCGAGCGAGTATTATCGAGCAAGTACTATTAGTGTGAGTGTTATTGAAAGGCGTTTGACACCAGTATTGTTCAACGGTGTTACTATAGTTGTATAGTTACAAAGTCTCTACTACAATGAACATTACGAAATTGAAAAGGCGTATTCATTGACATCACAAAAGTGGTAACGAGTGTTTGTTGACATCACAAAATGAACCAACTAGCTTTAACATTTGTTTATTTTTTTTACATTAATTACGACAGATCGCGTTCATACCTGTTTATAATTATAACAGGGTTTGTTTCATGCGTATTTACAAAATAATTCACAATCACTAATTGCACTATTTTTTTTTTCTTAGAAATTTAACCCTGACGATGATCTTGGATGAGATTGCAACTATTGGGAAAATTAAAAAGCAACATTAAGCAACAAAAGTTGATCTGAGAATTCCAGTGGATTAAAATAAAAATAGACATATATCCAAATTATTCCACCGAACATGCTTGAATGAAAATATGCTGCATTAATTATACACACACGCACACATCTATCTATCTATCTATCTATCTATCTATCTATAGATACAACTAGTGAGCCAGACAAACCTACCTAGGTTTCATCTAAACGGATCGTCAGGGAAAGTAAGGCTAACGAGGCAAAGAGAAACGCATATTTATAGGCGATAGCTAAAATTATACAACGTGACCAAAGAACCACAAACACAAACCTAAGTTTTAATATCTATTCAACAAAAATGGGGAGGGAAAAAATTCAAGGTGGAATGACAATAAACGGGAAAACGTTATATATATATATATATATATATATAGATAGATAGATAGATAGATAGATAGATATAGATAATTTAAATAAAGTTCAATGTAACAGTCGAGTATGCTACAAAGGAACACTAGAGAATGACAGAGACTTAATATTTCTAAATAAATTCTCGATGGACAGCGACTGTCCTCAATTTCAATGTTGCAATTATAAGGTAGTCGGCAATTGCTATTTTTGAAAATCGCCATTTGTGGCACCTTGCATTATTAGAAATATTCATAGAAATATGATTTAATTTTTTTTTTTTTTACTCGGTTTATTAAACAGGTTGTTGATTTTTTTAAACGGAAAATAATTGAGTTGAAAATAATTCACTAAAGTTGTACTTAGACGATCCTAAGGAAAGAAGAAGGAAGGGAAGAGAGGAAGAGAGAAATAACAAAAGCGGTCATTAACAAAAACACGTATCAGAAGGTAATTAGGCCAACATCTTGGCCGATTTTCGAAAGAACAATGGGATTTGTTATTTAGAAGGGAAAGTCATTTAGAGAGTGGAAGGGACAATGCTTGATAAGAGTGTATTGATAATAAAAAATATCGGTCGAAGCATCTGACCTACTTTTGCGTAGAAAGACTCATTATCAATTTGGAGTAAAGGGAAATTTTAAGAACAATGAGAACGAAATCTTAATCAGAGAAAAAAGTGTTTTGGGTTGAGGGGAGTGACCGGTGGAAGTATATACAGATCCTGACCTATTAAGAATTGGAAACCTACGATAATAAAAGTGGGAACATTTTCAATGTAGATAATTAAGATTTTCTGACTGTCGGGTCTGACAAAGACGGGAGGTGAAGGGACGATTGTCTCAGTTCACAGATAGCGCCAATATTCTTCCCTGAAGTCACATCTAATTAGCGGCGGGCTGTTTGACAGAGCCCAGGTGAGAGAAAGCCAAGATTGTCATTTTTCGTACGTGCAGAAAAGGCAAAATTGGATTTTGTTTTTTTAAAACAAGAACGATGTAACCACGCCCGAAAGGAGGAGAAAGGATGCTCGATCAATAACAATTGGTCGGAAACGGTCACGTGATCTGCAGAAAAGAAGAGAAAGAAATGCCCGATCAGGAACCATTGGTCGAAAAAACGGTCACCTGACATACGAGAGACTAAGAGAGATGGGTGTGCACCTCCCACCAAAGACACTGTGAGGAAGTAGGGGTGAAAACAATAGCGATAATGGGAAGTCAAAAAATAATGCGACTTTTGGAGTTATCGAGAAAACCCTGACGCCGACAGACCCACCCCAGTTTGTTGCGGCGTCAATAAAAGCAGGACCCCAGTCGACAGAAATCAGTTGGAGTGGAGTTGCAGCTGGACCGCGGGCAGGGAAAGAGCCTGAACGCGGGCATCGGGCCCGATTCACTCGCCCCTTTGCGGGCAAAAGAATCCTCAGACAAGAAATCCTTCCAGCCCAAGTCGAAGACAGAAGAGTTCAGCCCCGGACGGCAGCGAGAAGAGATCACCTCGGACGACAGAGAGTTGCGGCTGAGTTGCGGCAAGAGATCCTTCCAGCCCAAGTCGAAGACAAGAAACTTCCAGCCTAAGTCGACGAAGAAGAAGAAATACAACTCAAGTCGAAGAGAAGAATCAACTGCGAATGATCGATAGAAATTAGCCCCAGTGTCGAACCAAACCACACTCCGACATACACAATTCTAAAGAGTAGGCAATTCGAAATCTTTAGGTTGTGTGATAGAAGCTTGGTGCCATAGTCCACAGAGCGGGTCGGGAATTGAGAACAATTTTGTTTTTTATGTAACGGACATTAAGATATAAAAGGTTGTTACCCTTTTTCATCAGCAATCTTTTTTGTCTCGTGAGTTTTTTTTCTTTTTACTTGTGTTTTGCCACCCCGTCGGACTCAAACTTGTATCGGCCCCAATCCTTGCTGGTCCCGTCTGTCTAAGATCTAAACACAACGTGGGTAGACAGACCGAGATCAGTACAGTTGCTTCAGTAACCAGGTATTGGAAGCGAGTTGGGAAAGGCGAGGCTGGTGATCATCCAACCAAGGGGTTGGAGCGGCACGCTTGGAACCAGGAGGAGCGACGTCACAGTTGGCGCCGTAACCAAGGGATTCGACCCTGGGCCAGGTGTGTAACCGTCACAATTTTGTATGTCCTCATCAACTTCAAGATATTACAAGGATACTAGATGCGTACATAAAATGCACACACCATATATATATATATATATATATATATATATATATATGCATATATATATTTGTGTGTGTGTGTGTGTGTGTAAGAATTATTTTGTTAGAAAGATTATATACAGAAACTTATTGTATAGACTAAAATGAAGATTAGAAAAACAGGCACCAAATATTTAATATAGTGACATTTATCTATAATATATGAATTTTTACATAAAAGAATTATAACTTTGTTGCTTACACTTGGTTTTTCAGTGATTTTTCTTAGAAAAATAATTTGTTGTTTTTTTTTTTTTTAAACTTTTTTACATTAACCGGTTCCGCTTAGCTTTTCAAAAAGTTTTTAACTGTTTCAATCTCCAGGAATTGATGCTTATGTTTGTATCAATGAAGAAAATGAGAATCAAGGGGCGTAACTGGCTATATATGTCGTTTACGGTGTTGGGATTTTGGTAGAATGTTTATGCAATGAATTAAGTATGCGTTTGAACTTGATGAAAATATTTCGTTATTAATCCGCCTTTGATCAGTGGTTCTGTAGTCACGCTCGTAGAATGGGAAGCCACTAAAATTTGGCAGATTTTGTACTCCGCATTCCCCTATATGTTGGCTGAGAGGTATTTTTCTGGTCCCTAATTTCTTATCTTTGCCGGAGTAAATGGCCGGTTTGGCCAATGTATTGCCCATGGCAACCTTTTAATTATGTATATTAATAATATATATTAAATTCTCTGAGTCGCACGAGAAATCATTTTGAATTTTCATCCGTCTTTGAACTGAAATTCATGACCCTGTAATTGGTAGTTGTGTACCTTGTAAAGTGGTCGGTGGCATTTTTTCACCTGAGGGTCTTTAATTGTGTTCTGCAGTTTTGTACTGGCCAATATATTTTTTGGTGATTTACGTTGTTTACTTTTTATGATTGGATATTTTTGCAGTAGGCTTTTCATTTTTTTTTGTCCTTTAGTAGAATTGGTAGATTTAGTTGTATGTGTGTATATATTTCTCTATTCTTTGGGTTGAATGTTGAGATATAAGGGATGACCTATTTCTCTTTATTGCCTTTTGTTTCTCTGAATCTCTGGCTGTTAATTTGTTTTGCTTTTGCAATACTATTGTCGAGCAAATTTTGGGGGTATTTTCTCTTGATGAGTATTTCTTCTAGTCTGTGGTCTCTTGTAGTTTTGTTTGAGACTATTGTACAAAACCGCTTGGCTAGGTTGAGTGGGATGTTAGTACGAGTGTGTTTGCATATATGGTTCGTTTTCTCACGGACTTTATCAAGGTAAATATGAGGATTTTATTTTGCAACATGTGTTTAAATACGAAAGTTAAAAAGTTTTTAGTGTTCATTTTTTCTTTTTTAATTTAAGTGACGCTCATATATATTCATCAGGTTAACTGAAATGTCAAGAAAAATTATGGAGGGCGCTAAGTGACGTAATTTAATGTCCAATAAACGAAAGTGAGTAAATGATGCTGAATATTTTGATGCAGTTAATATTTAAATTATTTTAGTATGAGTTAAACTTATACATTATTATTTTTTAATAACAAGAGCTCATGAATTTAACCATTTTCTTTTCATGTTTCAAATAGTTTATAGTTATGTATGTTGGCTTGAAATATAGGTTATTCTTTCAGGAATGACGATATTTGAAGAAAATAGGCAGCGCAGATTTATATTTTGATAAAATTCAATAGGAACACTCCCGAAAATTTTCCGTCTAATTAACTTACTTTCTTTTTTTTTAATAAGTGGGCCATTCTTCATATATATATATATATATATATATATATATATATATATATATATATATATGAAGAAATATACTCTTAAGATGTGCTATATCTATGGAATAAAGTGCTCAATATCAGAGGTAGGGCGTGTGTAAATATAAAAGTGAACATACAAGTCAACACTTAGAGGCGACAGTCTGTTTCATGCTAGATGCAATCGTCAGGCCACGAGTGCTGTCATTTTTCTCGACTATTTATATATACGGGTCAGCAGTGCATTGTGGGCAGTCTATTTTAACAGAAGTCGTTTATTTGTTTGTTTATTTATTTGGGTTAAATCCTTTTGCTTCTTTTTATTTATTTTTATTTTTATTTCTTATTTTATATATTTATTTATTTATTAAATTTTATTTTAATCGGTGTTTTTATTAACGTAGTAAAATTTCTTTGTATCGTTTATTTAATAGTTTTGTTTTGGTTTATTGTTGTGGTACGATCCACCTAATTTACATAGTGGAGTACCGACCATATAAATATGGGTTGGTACCGGAAGACGGGGGAGAAGTAAGAAGAGATCGAATCGAGAGACTCTGCCCGACTGCGATTAAGTCAACCCATTCTGCAGGAACCGTCTTCCCAAGAATATACCAAAACTAACTGTAAATATTGTGTACCTTTTCCTTGTTTCAATACATTTTGTTTACGTACATTTTGTGTTGTATTATTATTATTCCATGCTTATCCAAGCTTCAACATTTATCATCTAGCATGAAACAGACTGTCGCCTCTAAGTGCTGACTTCTATGTACAATTTTATATATATATATATATATATATATCCCTCTCCTTTTCCTCCATTATTCGTTATAATTTAACAGTATAACCCTCGTCCTCACCGTCCTAGTTTATTCTGTATATACCAGTCTCATTTTTCTCCCTTATTCTTTATTCTTTATAAGACTAGCCCTTCTTTTTCACCACCCTCTTTATTCTCTCTATTTCCCTCCCTCTTTCATTATTGCTCCTTCTTCATCTGTCTAGTCCTTTTTCTCGCCGTTCTGTTTATTTTCTATATTTCCGCCTCTCTTTCCTTTATTATACGTTATACTTTGTAAGTGTAGACTTTTTTGTCACCGTCCTGTATATTCTCTATATTTGTGTCTACTTTTCCTCCATTATTCGTTATACTTTATATGTCTCGTCCTCTTTCTCAGCGTCCTCTTCATTCTCTATATTTCCTTCTCTCTTTCTTTCATTATTGCTCATTCTTCATCTGTCTCGCCCTCTTTCTCATTGTTGTGTTTATTTTCTATATTTCTGGATCTTTTTCCTTCATTATTCGTTATATTTTATAAGTGTAGACCTTTTTGTTACTTCTTGGATATTCTCTATATTTCTCTATTTCTTTCCTTAATAAGCCCCCATTCTTTGTTAGTCTAGCCCTCTTTCTCAACGTCCTCTTCATTATCCTTATGTCACTATGTCTTTCCTTCACTGTTCCACATTCTTTATTAGTTTATCCGTCTTTGTCTCCGACCTCCTCTTTATATTTCCCTCTTTCTTTCCAACACTACTCATTATTCTGAACATTACTGGAATCTCTGTCAAAGCTCAAGACCTGATAACTGCATTGTCACTTTTCGTCGTCCGATTACTGATTCCTCTTTTATTTTCTCTGTTAGTTCCTTTGACATCATTCAATGAGAGATTCCTTGGAGATTTATGCTATTTGCATCATTCACTTCATTGAGTGAATCCTTTTATGAGAAGGAAAAATCCTGTAGCTTATAAAAACAACATCGACTTTGTATTTCAAAGAGAAAAAAAGCTTCTTCAAATGACGTGAAAAGCACGTTATGCAACATGTCAATTTCAGAGATCTTGCTACATTGCCGATTCGACTGGCGATTTGATTTTTCATAGCACATGTTAATAGTTCCAAAGATCTACAAAGGGGCCAATTCTGCCTACTTACCGTTCACATGTATACTAGTTTAATTAACGACGTGTTTTGCCAGGTAGCTTATGCTATTTTGGTTTGGTTTGTTTTACGGCTTATCAACCTCAATGGGTTTGTTAATACTGACATGACTTTTATTGCTGGTAATATTTTTTCCAAAAATGTATTGCTGGTAATAATGTAATGTTGGTAATACTTTTTTTCTTCAAAAAAATTATTGCTTGTATTAAAACCTATATTTACACTTTCATAGTATTTTAACCCCAGTTTGGGTGTTAGCTATTTGCCCATAGTTGGGACTCTAACAGATGCTACCACCTCGGGTCAGGGTGGACCTGGTAACACCAACAATTAAGAAGTGGTTCCACGCTCCTCAAAACGTCCTGATCAGAGGCCTTGCTGTTGACCCTAGTTTATCGTCGGATGTCCTTTATCGTCATATCCAGGACGGGCTCTATTTGGCTTCTTCAGTTTAAAATGAAAGAAAGAAAAAACTGTGTGCGAAGAAAATGCCTTTGGATCTCTGAGGATAAATGCCTTGTTATCTCTGTGGATGGCTTATTAGTACCCCCCCCATGACACAATGTGTTGATATATTGAATAGGATAGAACTTGCAATCATTTTCACTTACGAAATGGAAGCAAATTTCACTATATCTTGACATTATGTTGATACTTACAGATGAGGATATTCAACTGAAGGTTTATTGAAAATCAATAGATAATAATTATATATTGCTCTTTTACTCCCAACGAAACAATAAAACAAAATCCGGGGTGATCTAAGGCCTTTATTTAAGAACCGTAGGAATCTGTAGACCCCAATTCCTGCCTGAAAAAAAGATAAATAGATCGGCATTATCTTCAACCTCCTTCAATACCCGAATTATTTCCTGGAATATTTCAAACGCAAAGCCTACAAAATCCATAGAAGAAAAATATAAATATATAAAAAAATAAATACATTATTATAAATACATTATTCTATCTACCGACTCTATAACAATAGCGAAAAAAACTGGTCTAACCATGAATTAAAATTCATCGCCATCACCTCTAAATCAATACGAGATATAGTTAACATGAAACTACAACAGAACAGAGGGTGGAAAATAAAAGAAGACTGCACAGAATGCTCATTGATTTACATCGGTAAAACCTTCAGAAACCTCAAAACCTCAGAGATACACTACATAACAATAATTTAAATGCCCTGATGATTCACCGCAATACATATGACCACATTTTTGATTTAAAGGTGAGAAGAGAATTCACTGAGAAGGAAATGAACGGAGACTGCGCTAATCCCACGGTTCACAACGGTAAATCTAAGACCAGGACCTTACTTTATATCAGTGGTCATCGCAAAGAAAATAATAGAGCAATACGGCATATGATATGAAGAAAAATGCTAAGAAAATGGTTTTTCTTTGAGTTATTTTAAAAACCTACTGACCCCAACGGCTCTCATATATTAATATGTATATATGTGTTAATGTATGTATGTATGTATATATATATATATATATATATATATATATATATATATATATATATATATATATATATATATACTGATAGTAGTGTTCAATATATATATATATATATATATATATATATATATATAAAATTCAAAGAGGATAGAATCCAGGTAGAACTCAATGTCCAGGACAGAGTAAGAATATAATATAAAAGGATCAAACAGTAATATTTTATGATTATAATTTATTACATTGGAATCGCAATCACGATTCAATTCATCATTTGTAGGTCTGATGAACTGGATCGTGATTACGATTCCAATGTAATAAATTATAACCATGGAATATTAGTGTTTTTTATTTTATACATATATATATATATATATATATATATATATATATATATATATATATATATATATATATGTGTGTGTGTGTGTGTGTGTGTGTGTGTGTGTGTGTGCATGCATGGATGTTCTTGGAGGATAAACTATTTTTGTAATTACTTAATAGCAAATCGATGCGAAATTTTGTCTTTTTTCAAGAAAAGTCACTACATGTATGACATTTGATGTCTTCTTTGAATAGTCAGATAGATATCAGTTTACATGGACAAACAATGCAGTTATTAATTTAGACCACGATGATGAGGGCGTTGAAAAGTTTTATTAATGCCAAAGTGTATACGTCCAAGTGTATACGAGAAATGGACAAGAACAGTCTGGAGATTTGGGATCGGGGTGCCCAACGTCCATACATTGCTTGATTTTTGCCAGAAGTCATCGTCTCGCCAACACTGTACATACTATGGCAGAAGTCTCCAAGAAAGATATCATCATTGTACAAGGGGATTGGAATGCCATAAGCCGGCCCAAGTGAATACGAGAAACACTCTACACTGTTATAAGCCATAAGGTTTGTCCGTCAACAAGAGAAAAAGTCAAGCATGTGAACTACGAATTAGAAATATCAACATTAAAAGAAGTACAGAATTGTATACATGTGGGGATTTTTTTAACAGAGGATGGAAAATGCGGCACCGAAATCCGAACACGCATTGAATTAGAGAAAGAGGAATCCCACAGTACTAAGACATATGACAATTTCGTGAGCAACAAACAAAAGGGTGCTGAACTGGTATGTAATATCAATTCTCTTGCATGCCACCGAATGTTGGACAATCTCTTCAAAGATGAAGAGAAACGGGCAGGGACCAAATATGTGGTTCTGCAGAAGGATACTGTGAATTGCATGGCGAGAACGAGCAGGCAACGAGAAAATCTTAGAGGTATGTTATCAAAAAGGATATTTATACTTACAATCAAAATGTGACAATCGAAATTTTTTGGTCACTTAATGAGGGCAGAGGGCTTAGAGAACTTGAACCTCACACGGCCTATGGAGGGAAAGGAGAAAAGCGAAGAGCAGTGGCCCACTTACCTGACAGGAATTGATAGCGGAACGGAAATGAACGGAGGCAGGAGGATTGGCAAAAGAAGGAAACGATTACATGAGAAACGATGATATTGTGCCTTATATCAAGAATATATAAGAGCTGAACCTTACGTGGTGGAGGAAAGGCAGAGTAATAAAGCCTTGAACCCCTCACGGTTTACTGGAAACAAGAGAAAAAGGAGAGAGCAACGGACCACTTATCTGACAGGCTTGTGTGAATAGATGGCGGAACGGAAGCAGCAAGCTTGTCAAAGGAGTAAACAATGACATGAGAAGCGATGATATAATGCCTTATGACAAGAATATATCACAGCTGAACCTTACGTGGTAGAGGCAAGTTGGAGTAATAGATAACGGTTCTAATTCAAGTCGAGTTAATTGCATTTATATACCTGCTTATGCCCTTGGGGATGATTTAAATCCATCTCTTCCTTGCAGCTATGTGTAAATAGCAAGACAGGCTGAGCACTATACTCTTGCTTGGCAACCAGTCTAGGAAAAAAACACTATGAATTCAAACCATCTCCTACTTTGTAGGTCTTGCGTCTTTACCTCCTGAGAAGAGGAACGATGTAGCCATAACGTCCCTAATGCAAAAAGAACCGGCAAGCGATCGTAATATTCTCTCTTGAATGTCACCAGGAATTAGAATTCTGAGATGGAGGGGAAAGCAACGACCACAGCGACTCAAATTGCGCTCTCTGAATAAATGGATGGCGATGATAGTCCTTAGATGTGGAGAAATAAAACACACCTTAAAAAATTAGGAAATTGTTGTTATCGAAATCAAATAAGATTATTTCTTTTCCCCGTTAGAAGACATTTTCGGATATTGAACATGGCCGTCATAAATTATGGCCGATATTTGTTTGCTGTCGATTCTCAGAAAACGGATGAAATCAAGTGACGAAATTGTAGTGTTCACACCTCCCTTTATCTTCGATTGGATTGTAACCGCGAAAAATACGTCGTTCCGTGTGATTGGAAGGATAATGAAATGGCAGTTTATAACCTGCAGCAGCCCATAAAATTGATTGCTAAGCCATTCAGAGTAGTTCATAAAGATGTCGCGCACGATTTTAGTATTCAGCATTTTATAGCAAACCAGGATCCATTTGCGCTGAAGTGCATTTGACGTTTGATATTCTTTTCTTCCTCAGAAAGAATTTTTGATATTCCTCTCGCAAAAAGCTGAAACACAACTTTTTTCTCTCAGACCTCAGATCGTTCATATCTAATTACATATGCAGTTCGAATTGTTAACTAACAATTTATTCTTAATATATATATATATATATATATATATATATATATATATATATATATATATATATGCATATATTCAAACAGGTGTGGTTAAATAATTTAGATATCCTGTCCATTAGTTTTTCGATGTGATCCTTTCAAGTGCGTGAATTGATATTTTGATAGATTTAGAAAATTGAAAGATGGTCTTAAATGAGATAGAAAGTACTTTGGAAAATAAAACTAATCGAAAGAAAATTTCAAGTAATTTCTTACTTTTTGTTATTTAACCAAACTGAATATATATATATATATATATATATATATATATATATATATATATATATATATATATATATATATATATATATATGTACTATTAAGGATAAATAGATAGTTATGATCGAGCAAAGTATATATATATATATATATATGTGTGTGTGTGTGTGTGTGTGTGTGTGTGTGTATTTAGGCATATGTTCATTCAAATATGTTTCGTTGGATAATATTTTTAGTCTAATGCTTTCCAGTTGTATCATCAATATCTTGGTGTTAGGACGAAATCAATCAAAAGAAGGAAACGTATTTTTTTAAACATATATATATATATATATATATATATATATATATATATATTTTTATATTTAAGCAGCAATCTTTCCTTTATGCATGTTTCATTAAAAACGACAAGGTACTACGGTTGAGCTTTTTATTTAATTTTTCTTGTGTTCTGACAAGAGCTTTCTTTTCTGGACAAAGAGTGTGTAAGAACTGTCCGAATGTTCTGTATTTCCGAGCGCTTTCGGCTATACCTTTAGCCATTATCAAGGATGATTCGATTATCAGCTTAGTAGAGTGTGTGTGTTCTGTGTATGTTCGGTGTGTGGTAGTGATGTTTTTAGTTTCCGAATACGGTTAGCACATTGTGGCTTTGTTCATAGTTAATATTGTTAAGAGTTGGCTTTTTCTTTTATTATTAGAGCTTCCATTATTTTTTGGTCTTTTTTTGCAAGTGGATGCAGTTAATATATTAGTGTTTTCTACTAGTATGTTTCTAATAGTGTCAGGTAAATCTGAGTGTGTGTTTAAATGTGTTCTGATGGAACTGTGATCAGATAGGTGTAATGTAAGACGTCTGGATAAACATGTGGTTGTGTAGCCGATGTAATTATTTATGAGTCCGGTTTTGGTGAGGAACGCAGTTCCTTAAAGGGCATTTGAACTCATAGATAATGTTCGCTCTTTGTAATTTTGACTTCGTTGGTATGTTGTTATTTTTGAGGATAAGGTGGGCCGTCTTAAATTTTTTATAATAGATAATAAGTTTGATTTTTTTATTTGGATCAATAGGAGTAGTATATTTCTTTATAATATGCCTTAAAATTAAATAAAAAGCTCAACCGTAGTACCTTGTCTGTCGTTTTTAATGAAACATATATATCTATATATATATATATATATATATATATATATATATATATATATATATATATATATATGACTGCGTGGTCAAAGTCGGATCCATTTAGGCCTATTTTTGTACATATGTAGCAAGATGCCTGTCTGCCTGTTTGTTCGCATCTGTCTATGGCTATACGAATCTATCGGTATGATATATGTATCATACATCATTCTTTTATTTCTTTTGTTGCTCCTGTCTGTATATGTGTAACAGTTTTTTGTATCCATCTATCTATCTATCTATCTATCTATCTATCTATCTATCTATCTCGGGTTGTTCATGTCTATCTATCTATCTATCTATCTATCTATCTATCTATCTATCTATCTATCTATCTCAGTCTGTTCCCATCTTCTCTGTCTGTTTATATTTATTTATCTATCTCTTCATGTCTGTTCATATCTATGTATTTCAATCTGTTCATATCTATCTATCTATCTTTCTATCTTTACCTATTCATATATATATATATATATATATATATATATATATATTCATCTCTGTCTGTCCATTTCTATCTATCTATTATTTTATTAACGAGATTCAGTTTGTTCGCATCTATTTCTTGTGATATCTTTTGGCGAGTGGTCGGAGTGATTGCTGTAGGGTCCGTCTGGTAAATTCTATAGTCGTGATGCAGAAAATAACATCAATCAGCTAAGTGACAAATTTTATATTTGTATTACTCCTATATATATATATATATATATATATATATATATATATAAGAAGAAGAAATATAGTTTTAAGGTGTGATATATTTATGGGATAAAGTCCTCAATATCAGAGATAGAGCGTATGTTTCGGTATCGTTTCGGCTTGTCTCTCCATTTGGGCCTCGGTCAGTCTCATTTCTTGAAAGCCGGAAGCGAATTCAACAAGCGAGAAATGTAAGAAAAGAAATTGTCACCGGAGAACTTATGGTGACACCCAAAAATTTCAACTTTGATATAATGAGACTTAGTACTGTGCTTAAATTCATGAAATCGAGGTACCAAAAAAGAAAGCTCCTCAAAACATGTTTTTTTTTTTTAAAATGCACTAGTAAGCTATGTTACGGCGGTGGTAAATTCATTGAAGACGAAATGGCAGTTCAGAAAGGAACACGCTTCTTTGGATTTTGTCAAGAACTTCAAGATACATCACAGAAGCGCCAGGCCCGATGTGGTAGTAAGATTCAATGTACAATCGAAATATCGACTTACAAAGGTGTAAAATAGATTCTGGTGAGAAAGAATATATTGAAAATCCGTATTGGATGTGTTCTCCAGCTATCATGCTTTCTGTTTCCGAGTTTAAAACCTACCTTCATCGGTCTCTTATGGGCGACAGCATGTATTTCTCTTTGTCCGTTGCTTATTGTTCAACTCTTGAGGCTTTCACTGGATGCTTTTGTCTTCGTTTCAGCTCCTAATTTTCCTCTCCCCTTCATAGTGACAAATTTTCTGAATGTGACCCAGTCTACTTTGATGTATATCTATGAGGCTTGTATGATGTCCTTATCAGTTGACCTTAACGTAGAGGTTGATTAGATTGGGAATACATGGCCTGAAAGCTCCTTGCACTCTCTCTCTCTCTCTCTTTCTCTCTCTCTCTCTCTCAACTCAGTTTCTTAAACAATGCCGCCCTATATCTGGCTTAATTCTTCTTTCTGATCTACACTGCATGCCAAATTATTATCGAGATAACTTTTTTCTAATATTTCAAAAACCGTCCAATCAATTAACACAAAATTTTCACACAATGTTAGCGTGGCACCATGCATACCTGACGAGCTGAGAGAAATATCCATAGATATATGATTTGTTTTTTACAGTTTATCAACCATTTAATAATTATTTAAGGCCGAAAAATATTTTGGGTTTTAAGAATAATTCTTTCTTTACATTCAAGCGATCTGGAAGAAAGAAAGAGAAAACGAAGAAGAAAGAAAGAAAAAATAATATGAAAACAGGTCATAGGCGAGCACACACACGCACGGCTGACAGATAACAGGTGTCGAAAAATATTCAGGTCAAGCATCTGACCGATTTCCGCGGATCCGCGAAAAATGGAAGTTTGTTATCAATTGGTTGTCACCCAAGGAAAAAGAAAGAAAAGAGGAAAAGGAGAAACGAAGTTTAGGGACAATGAAAATATTGATAAGTAACAAGAGGGAAGTGTGTCATTGGAATGATAGTAAAGGTCTCAGTGGGTGGGGAATTGTATCTAAGGATATGAAGACAAACCATTAATACGAAAACACAGTCTCCAGAATTAGAAAAAGCCCACACAAAGTGGTCACTGCAAAATTTTTTTGAGATAATAAAGATTTTTATTATCAGACCTTCGAGCGGAGGGAAAGTGAAATATTTTTATTCCGTTTCAGAAACACCAACGAGTCTGAGAAATTCCTTTCTTAGATCATATCCAATTAGCGATAAACTGCTTGACAAATACCACGTGTTGGAAAGCCAAGAGTGTCATCTCAGTCGCTCATGATAAGGGCGATTTGAATTAATATTTTTGTTTTTTAAGCAAGGTATCTCTTTCCCAAAACAAAGCCACGGATTGTCCACGCCCGACTAAAGACGTCATTGGCTAAAAAAGATCACATGACACACGAAGGAGGAGGAAAGGTACCCGACCAGGACCTCATTGGCCGAGAGCGGTCACGTGACGCACGCGGAGAATCGGTCGACGCCCCTGTCAGGAGTGTAAGTGTAAGGAGCCGATACGAAGAAGCGGGGAAGCGGGTACACACCCCTCAGAGGCACAGTAAGGGAGTGAGAGTGAGTTACCGAAAATGGAAAAGAATGAAAAATCCCTAACCAGAAATAAGAAGGGTGGATACGTATTTAGAATTATCGAAGAACCCCTGGCGCCGACAGACCCACCCCAGTTTTGACGGCGTCAATAAAAACGAGACCCCAACCGACAGAAATCAGTTCAGCCGCGGACGGCGAAAGAGTTTAGCCGCGGACGGCAAGCGGAGTGGAACCGCGGACGGCGGCCCGAGTTCGGTCGCCCACTTTTCGGGCAAGAGAGGTCAGTTCATTTGGCCTAAGTGAAGAAGTTCGTCCGACCCAAGCCGAAGAGAAGAAGTTAGTTCGCGCACCGACGGCGGAGATGAGTGACCAGTAATCCAGACTCTGGAGAGTTCAGCCGCGGACGGCGAAAGAGTTCAGCCGTGGACGACAAGCAGAGATGAGCGCCCAGTGTTGAGACCGCGTCAAGATAGCTGACCAAGATTCACGCACACTTCTGGACCATTCTTCAACCAAGAACAAGTAGTTTGAAGAGCGATTTAGAATCAAGACCACAGAAATAAGATCGTCCAAAGATACACCGAAACACAAATTTCTTAGAGAGCAGACAACTTGAAGCCTTAAAGTTGCCTAGTAAAAGCGTCGTGCCACAATCCACAGAACGGGTCGGGAAGTAGACATAGTCCTATGTACCGAGCAAATAGACATAAAAAGTTTGTTACCTTTTTCTTTGATACGTTGGACTTTGTGAGTTTTTATTTTATTTTCTTTTATACATAATTGTGTGTTATCACCCCCGTTGGACTCAACTTGCATTACGGCCCCAACCCCTGTTTGATCTCGTCTGTCTAAGATCAATTCACAACGTGGGTAGGCAGACTGGAGATCAGTGCAGTTACCCCTGGTAACCAGGCGTTGGAAGCGGGTTGGGAACGGCGAGGTTGGTATCAATCTAACCAAAGGGTTAGAACGTCACGTTTGAGCAGCGAGGAGCGAACAGCTGACGCCGCGGCGAAGACGTCACAGTTGGTGCTGTCCGTGACCAGGATATCAGAGCCTGGGGAGCACGTGACGTCACAATTGGCGCCGCGACCTGGATCGAACGACACAGTCGACGCTGCGACCGGGGGACGACGTCACATTAGCAACACTGACCTGCGCAATCACTGAAATTATCGTACTGATCTGCGCAATGTAAACAAACTGGCGCCATATTTGTTATCAGCACGGTGATTTGACGTGCCAAATTATTAGAAAAGTATAAGAATTTAGTGAAAATATGGGCTGTAAAAGCAGTTTAAGTGATGCTGAAAAAAATAACTATCACCTCAGAACTTTCAAAAGCTAAATCTACCCTAGAAATTCTAAAATGATAGGGAGGTGTCATCAAACAGTGAAAAAGTTCACCGCCAACCCTACACAGGTACGCAAAGTTGAGGGTTATTTCACATCGTCTCATGTCACGACTTAAACGAAAGGCCACGAAGAACTCTGGATTCACCAGTCAAGAGCTTTTCAGTCGCATTGGGGATCCTACTGTGTCGAAAAGTACTAGGTGTCGGTATCTGAGGGAAATAGTAAAAACAGTCAAACCTGTATCGAAACCTCCGTTGACGAGAAAATCACATTCAAAATCGATTGAAATGAGCCGAGGACAATATGAAGATTGATTTCTCTAAAGTTTTGTTCACAGACGAAACTCGAGCAACACTTGATGAGCCAGATAGATGGTGCAAAGGGTGGGTAATGAACGGACAGAATCGCCATCAGCGTTTGACACGCTAACAGGTCGGTGAAGGCATAATAATCTGGGGTGGTATTATTGGAAAAAACATTAGTGGGCCCATGGAGAGTACCAGATGGCGTCAAAATGACTGCTGATGCATACATAGCGTTTATGAAGGAGCATCTTGAACCGTGGATGAAAAGGCAAAGAGTTGCCTTCAGAAGGGCCATTGTTTTTATGCAAAATAATGCTCCCTCACATGCTGCTCACAAGACTACTGAATATTTGAAACAGTTAAGCTTCGATGGACCTCGAAAAATGAAGTGGCCAGCAAATTCTCCAGATTTGAACTCAATCAAAAATCTTTGGAGCATCATGAAGCGAAGACTATACGCCAACGGATGACAATTCAGGAGCAACGCTGAATTGTGTGAAACAATTCTTGACATATCCCGCGGCATTACAGCAGATGACATCCTACAATTAACAAATTCTATGGATCGTCGACTTTTTCAAGTAATTTCAAAACAGGGAAAGCACATTCCCTATTAATTTGTTTAAAACTGTGCCTTTGTTTGTATCTGTTATTATTTGTTTGATTATCTTATTTATTAGCTTCTTTTGATCATAAACATTCACGTGCAACATTAATAAACTTTTTGTTTGCTAAATTCTGGGAATTTTAACAAATATGGCGCCAGTTTGTTTACATTGCGCAGATCAGTACGATAATTTCAGTGATTGCGCAGGTCAGTATTGCCAACATTGTGTGAAAATTTTGTGTTAATTGATTGGACGGTTTTTGAAATATTAGAAAAAAAATAATTTGGCACACAGTGTATTCATTTGGAATTGGACTCAGGAAGTTGATTTTTCGATAGAGTTCACATCTATAAGGAGAGATTCATTTAGATCTTCGGATATTTCACCGCTGTTTTTTATTTTCTAATGTTGTTCGATAAATTCCTACGTTTTTATAATTTATTTTAATACTTATTATTCACTAATATTTCTAACGATTCATACAACAATGATTGTTTACGAGCTCCTGCCAAAGATCCACTAACTGTCCAATGCCACTATGATAAGCTCGAAAAAATCGCCAAGACACATTTTAAGCTCCACATCGTTGTTGAATGAAACGCCCCACAAAATGTTAGAAAGCGATCGAAAAAACGTGGTAGTCGGAAAGGGTTATGTTAGGTGTGGCAGAACTTCCCAAACGAGCTCTTGAAGTGCATGTTTGGCCATGTTAGCGAGTTGAAGTAGTTGTAAACATCCTCCTATAAGGTAGTGGATGCTGGCCAAATAAAGAGAAAGGCTGACGGAGACAGTAAATCAAGTTCTACAGAAGGATGCTGAGAATATCTTTGATAGAGCGCGTAAGCAATGAAGTAGACTTAAGGAAAACGGATACAGAAATGCTATCCATACTCAGAATATGCCACGTCATCTCCTGAAAATCCTTGCACACATAATATAAAGTATGGTTTGGGGAATTATATTAGGATATAACTGACAAGACATACCGAAGGTTAAAGAAAGAGCGTGTGAGAGAGTTCGGGTGAGGTATCTTGTCTGACCAGCTTGTGTGCAAGGACTGCGAAAGTGGGATGGCAGGGATGGCAGAATTTCAAACAGTACTATCAGTTGCAACGATATAGAATTTGTGGAGAAAAGCCAAGTTAATTTTTAATGAAGAGACAGGAAAAACATCTTTGATTGTAAAATCAATATTTGTTGATAATCAATAAACTTGAAAGACATCTACTATTGATCTTCATTCATTATTTTAGCATCTCGTGCAACGGTGACTTTTACTTTGAGAAAGAAAAAAAAACATCGTCCATATCATAATGAAAACAGGAAGTAACGTTGTTAATTACACGAGGTTTGACAAGTCACTTCAATACATTAATCAATTCGTTTTATCTTGATTGGTAACCTGTTAACGTACCGATAACCGACTATGATTTGTTTTATGTTTGTGGCTATCTTTCTTATTTTAAACGGATTTTATTTTATTTTTGCTTAATAATTGCGTTTGATGGTTCTGCAGGATTTTAAGAAGTGCCTCCCTCAAAGCGGAAAAAGTTGCCATTCTTATTATATACTATTCCTTCTTCTTCTTCTTCTTCTTCTTCTTATTATTATTATTATTATTATTATTATTTCCTTTGATTTCTGGTTTGTACTCATTTCTTTCCAATCCCGACCTAAGGTTAGAAATGGCATCATTGCATTTTCAACATTTTCAAATCACATATTTTACATCGATAAAACCCTTCGTAAGTTGAGTACTGTACCCTTGAAAACAGCTTTTTGTATTTCTTTAAAGCATAGGCTACCAAAAATACGTTCATAGTGTTTATTGGAATATTTTTCCAGTCAATCCGAGGGCTCCAATTACAAATAGAATTGTTGATGTTCTCATGTGCCAAATTTTTGAGATTTCGATTTTATTATTATTATTATTATTATTATTATTATTATTATTATTATTTGTACCATGTCTATTCAGGATGTGAGCATTCATGGCTCTCCAAAATTTCCTATCCTTTATAGCTCTTAGAAATTCTTCCCACTCTAGCCTCTATATACGGCTATCCATTTACCAGGACTATAAAACCTAGTATGTCCTGCTCTTTACCCATAGCTGGGGGGGTAGGAGAGATGGATCCTTACCTTTCACAAGGGAATTATCACATAATGAATGTAATGAACACGACTAGAATTCGAACTTGGCTCTCATCCCGAGCCTCTATCCATTGCTCTAGTATTCCTCCTTGCAAATGTTATTGACAGGATATTACTGAGAATTTATTACATTCATGACATAAATGAATTTTTATTGATTTTTATTAAAAAAATATATTAAAAATCAAGAAAGAGTGATTTAAATGCAAATGTTTCTGACAGGTTAGTGCTGATATATGTATGACATAAAATTATGGCTATTCTATGTCATTTTTGCCCATAAAAAACCCACCGCTTCTATAAAATTGGTGTGGAATATTATTAATGATTCAATACGTGACATGAAATCAAATGAAAACCTCTAGAACATTTTTTTTTATTTTTTCAGTAAAATGATTACGCTTCAAATTACGTGGTTTCTTCTTTAGTTTTACATCCGGGAATTCGCTTGAAAATTCCTCACTCTTTTATAATCATTTCGGTTCTGCAATTTCATATATTATTTTACGTCTGTGGAAAGGGTACCTAATTTTTTGGCGGGAATCTGACATTTTAATCAACCCGGATAATCGTCAGTGGAATACAATGAAAGAATATGTTAATTAATAGAGATATTGATGGTGTTCAAAACTCGGAATTGAAACGCTAGAAGTAGATAGAAAATGGAAAGAAAACCTACAATATAATCTGCGAGCAAATAATCTACTTTGAAATAAAATTATATTAGTGAGTTCGAGTCCTACAGACGTCAACAAAACTTAGCGATACCGAATGAAATATTGGCAGGGCGATGAAGTACGAAATTGTAATTTTTGACCGCAAAGGTCAGAACAGATCAACTTTAACCTTTGATTTCAACAGAGGTTACTGAACGCAAACCTATTTATACTATGATCTTAAATCAAAAAATAAAAGCAGGATCATTCATAGCTTTATACCTCAGAGCACCGAGGGTTGTTTGGTTGATTTTGTTTAGCGGTATGTCAACCTCTACGGATGCCAAAATTTAAATACCTTAACCACAATTGTATACATTCAAATCCAGATCAAATGCATTGCTGGTAAATTTTTTATATATAAAAATGTATTGCTGCTATATTTACTATAAAAGTACTTTTATACTTACATGCGATTTTCTTTTTATTTCGGGGGTGGAATTCACTCTTTGCCAGTAGCTGGAACCCTAATAGGTGCTTCTACTCCCGGATTAGGTTGCACCTGAAAACAACAGCAATCAAGAGTTGGTTCCATGCTCCTCAAAATCTCCAAACATCCCGATGAGAGACCTTGTTGCCGGATGTAATTTATCGTCATACCCAGGACTGGAGATGTTAGGGTTTGTAGCCCATAATACTTAGGTATAACAGAAATACATTGAGAAAACATTTAGATTTCTTCACTATCCATACTATTGCATCCTCAGCGTTAGAAATCGATCTTACAAAATCCATAAATGAAAAAGAGACACCACAGATAGCACTTTTAACAACACAGAATTCATAAACCTGCCCCCTTTCTGGAAAATTAGCAAATAATTACTTTTCCCTAATAAGAAGATCTTTATCTCCACGTTCAAGTCAATCGGAGATATATTTAGGAAAAAAATAAATCCAACATCAATCCAGATACATTTCTTACAATGTAAAACACTTATAGTGGCAAGATAGCTCGAAATCTAAAAGCCAGTATCTATGAACATAAAAGATATTTTTTACGTTTAGACAACAATTCAAAGTCACTCGTAATACAAAGGAACAAATTCCACCCTTATTAAAAAGAATTTAATTCTTTACGTCGAACGTACTTAGAGGGATTACTAATAAAACATTACTAACTAAAACACATGTTTAAAACATTGTATTGCATCACCAAGATTCATTGAATCCATTTTTATAGAATATACCTTATTTGTTTAGGAATGGATTTTTCATTTATTAATCCGACGTATTTTAATTTATTACGTAAACGTTTTTGTTTTTTTTATTGAAACTAACATAAAAAAACGTTTACATAATAAATTAAAATACGTCGGATTAATAAATGAAAAATCCATTCCTAAAAAAATAAGGCATATTTGAGTAAATGCGCATTTTATTTATTAAACAGTATATTTGCTTGTTTCCATCTACCGGACTGGATATTCGAGAAAGCTTACTAGAAAAATATGCGTTCTCCAGCAGAATTCGAACCCGCGTTCCCTTATGGCAATGTTTCTTAAACTTTTTTGGTCTGCTTCCCCATTCCTATTAGCCAACGAATCATTTCGCACCTGCTAAAAGATGTCGCCATTAAGAAGAAAAAGCAGGTGGTTTCATGACAACATTTTCGTTTTTATTTTTTTTTAAAAAGAGGACACTAACAGAAGACTTAATCGATGGAATCTTTGAACTTTTTTTTGTGATACTAAGTGATCAATATCAGAGCACACCACAGATCGGACTCAACATTGAGTTGGTTGCCATATTTTGTTTTAATATTGGTAAGCGCAGAGAACGCTGCCTCTTACAAATAAGTTGTCGAAAATTGCACTAACACTTTCAGGGCGTTGGTGCCCAGTTCTGGACAGAGAACGGAAACAGACAGCCGAAAACCTCTCCAGCTCCACAGCATTACATTCATCCTTCGCAGAATGAGACACGGTAGAACTCAAAGAATTGCTCTTGAAGTGCCTCTTCAATATTTCCAACGTCACACCGAAATTGATTTTTAGATCAACACGGTTTGATAGTTCTCGGCAGCAATCATCGGCAAATATCTTTGGAACTCATCTCCAAGAGCAGTGAGGTGATTCAGAAATTCATTTCAAAATAACATCGTCTTCAACACAATAAACAAACTCAGAAAAGATGCAAAATTACCACTTTCCTCTCGGCCCTTCCAAAGTCTTAATATTGTCTGATTGGATCAGAATGTTCATATCATTTCCTTGAAACTTCTGGTTGAGTTCATTAAGTTCCCAAAATACATCGGCCAAGTAAGCCAATCGAACGCGGAAGTCATCATTACTCAAATCTTCCAAAAAATAGTCTTTCCTTCTTCCTCGAGGATCAACACAACCTCATTGAACAGTTCAAGCACACGTCGAAGCATATTGCCTTTGGACAGCCATCACACTTGCGTATGTAAAAGCAAGGCATCATGTTGTGCTTCCAGATCTTGCCCGAATCGCCGAAACAGTCTTGAATTAATAGCGGAACCTTTTGATGTAGTTGACCACTTTAATCATCATCGACAATTCATCACGAACGGATCTTAGAAGAGTTTTTTTTTTTTTAAGACAGTACTTCTCTGTGAAGTAACAGTAAGTAGATTGGCCCAATGGATACTTTTGCTGGATGAGGGTAACTAATCCGAATCTTGAACCCTAACATTCCAGGTGCTCCATCCGTGCACGCTCAAACCAACCAATCCCAATTCAAGTTCTACAAAAAAACGAGGACAATTACAGCTCAGCTCAGGCGCTTGTTTCGAGTGGTTGGCAACACAGAATAGCCTCCTCAATTTTCTCTTCGTCAATGTACCTGACAAAGACCAATCGTTGAGAAAGGTTTGCAACATCCGTTGACTCATCCATTTGGTTTGCACAAAAAGGTGATTTCATAATTTTTGAAATCAGTCACCGCTTCATACTCTCAAACAGAATGCCAATACGAGAGTGAATGGTGTCATTTGGCATTGGAATCTACTTCATTTTCTGATAGAAGGAGCCTCCCAAGACAACTTGGCACAGGTCAGCAAACATGGTTTTACCAGTGTTTCCCCGATCGTATGTCCCTTCTTCTTCTTCGCGATCTCGTAGTCAACTTCTTCAGACTCTTTGACAATTTCAGCTGTTTGATTTTGGAAGGTTCCAGTCGCGTCTAATGTTGTTCGTTTCAAGTTGGCCTCTTCGAGATTGAAAAATGCAAGGTCCTTGTCTTTGAATTCTGGATGGCTATTTTCAAGATGTTGTTTTAACACTAATATATTTTTCAAAACAATACGCACATTGGGGTACCTGCTCTTCATACTTGATATGAAAAGAAAACGAAAGACCTCAGTACGAATCTCAATAACGGCGTTCTTCGGACATCTTCTCCTGAAGAAAACGGAAAGAAAACTACAATGTCAAGAAGTATCTAAAAACTGGGAAAAGATGGACAAACAAAATTGCACGTACCTATGCAAGCAAATAAAGCTTGCACAGTAAAGGATCTGATTCAAAATGGTATTAGCGATAGACTGGCACCGGTCGATTAAGCTGTTAAAAAAGAAGACGAACAACTACTGGATGTTTGATGCTCGTTATAAAAGCTCACAACAAACGCAAATCACAGAAAACACCCTTCAAAACATTCCCCTCCGCACTAACAACCCTCAATTTTCCCACGGTTGGAAATTTCTCCCCGATTAAGAACTTCTGCCCAAGAGAAAACCGTTATTAGATCTGACGTGCTTTAACCTCTCGACTACAAATAACCCACTGACCAATAAATATAATCTACTCAAATATTGTCGTCCAATACGAATAAAGTTTAAACAATAAAAAAACTGATGTATTTTCTATTTAAAACAAACCTGTGTACGTAAAAATTCCCCAAATGAACTTGCGAAAGACCAACAAACGTAATATCTACTGCACACGCAGACACACATGCACACACTTAGGAATGTGCATAATCTTTTGAATCCAACATTGACAAACTAGTATTATTATATAATTGCAAACATAAAGCTATATTTACTGTTTTTCAGTTTGTTTTGGAATTTATTAATGTTCAACTTCAAATAAACGCGTTTTCTTCTCTTTCATTCGGAACGCCATAAATCATACTAACGTTGGTTTACCAAGTCGAATGCGTATGAAACATGATTAACCAATGAAAATCAAACACCACAAAACTAAAAATACCAGAATTTCTTTCTTTTTTTTTCTCCATATCTCATTCTCTGTTAAAGTTTTAATAAAAGTGAAACATGTTAGATTGATAAAGCTTTCAGATTCATATTTGATCTGTATAGTATCCTAAATCAATATTGAAATAAATATTAAGTCTGATTGTTTCGATAATGTTAAATTGGTTTAAATTCTTGACTATTTGCTTATTAAATTGTTTATAATTTATTTTTTACTTATTAAATTGTTTATAATTTATTTTTTACTTATTAAATTGTTTATAATTTTATTTTTAAACATTCTAAAATCTAATACAATTATATTAAGAATTCAGCGCAATATTCATTATTTACCATTTTATAAAGAAATAAATATGAAAATAATTTCTTATTTATAAATTTATAAATAATTACTAAATTATTAAAATATGTGAACCAGCTATGAGTAAATCCTTATTATTTACCATTTTATAAAGATCGAATCGATTTTTGTTTTCAATGCTCAAAAAAATGTATACATTCATTTTCATCCCAGGTTTAAGTTTTATTACATTTTTAATCATCCCTGTTTATAACAATAGACATTCCCGAGGATATAATAGTTAAAATAATAGTGGTGTGAAGGGAAAAAACTTCCTTCTGATACTCTGGTTTTTGGGTTTTTTTTTACGAAGGTCAATGTTTGCCAATGAATCTTTGCAGTCAATTATTATTTAGGATAGCACACGAATATCTTTCGTCTTTGAACATAATTTATAAAAGATAATTTATAGATTTACACCGAACGGTTACAAATAGTATCTATTACTAAGAAAGATATTTTTGAATAAAAGAAAAGAAGTAGATTCCCTGTTTGTTTTTTTTTCGCATTGGAAAAAAAACTTAAATTTGCCGTTTAAATTTTTTTCCGTTACCCGATAAGTATCCAAACCGTATTGTAGGCTTCTACACGAAGACATATGCCTATATATTGATTTTCTAAGCGTAGCTTAGATGTGGCACAAGGCCGAAAGTATGGGGCATCTAGTGAGGATCGAACTCACTTTTCAGTCGTAATTGATCTAGCAAGCCAAGCTTGCTAACTATTACGCCACACCCATAGTCATTTTCCAAACATAGTTTAGATTTGGCACAAGGCCGAAAAGAGGGTGCACCAAGTGATAATTGTTCTGGAGATTCAAGCTTGATAACCATTACACCACCTCGAGTCGCCCAAATATTTGATATTTGCCTATACATAACGAAAAACAGTGAGTGTTATTTGAAGAATTTAAATCATGTCTTTTTTTTTATAATCCTGACACCCTGATGAAGACAGGTCTCCCACCCTAAGCCCCTGCTATTCACCTCTGCTGCTTATGTCTCTGGGTGATATCCCGTCTGCCTGGGTTCAATGTATTAAGCTTGAATGAAACTGTATTCTCCGGGTGAAAGCTCAAGTGGATGCATTATTTTTTGTCTAAGCTATAATAACTAACTGTGGTTATTCCATCGGCGCCGATCAGACCCCAAACAACCGCCAGTCGCGATGAATGGATGTCGCCTCAAGGAGGCACCGTGCCTTGAGAGACAATTGAGCCTCAAACTCACACCTGACCTCAAGTGGAACTCGTAAATAACGATCCATCGCTAAAGATGCAGGTAAAATATTCGGTTTCCTTTGCTATACCGCTATGTACCGGGCTCCTCATGATATCCTCTACCTTTACAAGAGCCGACAATGGAGTACTGTTGCCATATGTGCCAGAGTTACGCAGTCTTTACTTTCCGGTCCTGACAGACTTCAGAAACGTCTCCGAGTCCTTGTGACTGTCGAATTATTTTCTACCCATCAACCTCTCTCTCACAGACGAGATATAGCGAGCCTCACACTGATCTATTAATACTTCCATGGAAAGTGCTCGGAAGAACTATATTCCTTGGTTACGTCTGTTTTAACCTTCACGGCTAGGACTCACCATGTCACTATAATTGTATCAAACCACCCACAATCCCTCTGTATTCCTTCAGTGACACATGTTCCACTCGAACAGCTTATTCCCGTGAACCACTGCAGTGCGGAAGAGACTCCCAAGAGGATGTTTCCCCGATCATTACAATCTTAACTTATTCAAATATAGAGTTAACCGTTTTCTTCAAAATGAATGAAAGAAGGAAAGAAAATCGAAGCAAATGAAAAGAAAGAACGAAAAAAAGAAAAAGAAAGGAAGTCAAAGGAGAGGAAAAGAAAAAGAAGTAAAGAAAGAAAAAAGAAAGAAAAAAGAAAGAAAGAAAGTCAAAGCAGGGGAAAAGAAGGAAAAAAAGAAAGAAACTTAAAATAGAGGAAAAGAAAGAAAGAAAGAAAGAAAGAAAGAAAGAAAGAAAGAAAGAAAATCAAAAGAAAGAAAGAAAATGAACGAATGTTCCCTCAGTGAGGCCTGATCCTTGAGTGACTACTGGGCTTTAAGCTCAACCGAAGTGGAACTCGTACATACAATCCATCGCTGTAGATAAAATGATCGGTTCCATTTGCAATTCCTCTAATTACAGGGTTCCTCAGAATATCCTCTACCTTTACAAGAGCCAGATCAGGTCGAAAATGGAGTACTGTTGTCATATTTGTGTGAGAGTTGCTTAGTCTCAACTTTCCAGTCTTGATAGTCTTCAAAAGCGTCTCCGAGTCTTTGTGAGTGACGAATTATTTTCCACCCACCAACCTCTCTCTCATAGACAGGATGCGGCGAGCCTTACACTTCTCTATCGTTACTTCAATGGAAAGTGCTTGGACGTACTACATTCCTTGGATCCACCAGGCTAGTACTCACAATGCCATTTACATAGTAGCAGACCACCCACATTGCCTCCATATTCAATCGGTGAGAATTAAGTTCCACTCGAACAGCTCCTTCCCACGAACCATTGCTCTGTAGATTAGACACCACTATCACTACAATCTTAACCTGTTCAAGTCTAGAGTCAACCGTTATCTTCCCCTCCTATCCATATAAACTTCCCCTTAACGTAACCTTTTACATCGAGTGACCCCCAGTCTTCGTACAAAGTGGACCTTATCGTAATAAAAGTGGAAAAATGAAAGTTTGACTGATTTATGTTGGACATTTACCAAGATTTTATCTGAATCAGAATAAACATGAAGCTTAATCAAAATGGTCATCATAAATAAAAAAAGATGCTGCCAGTTTACCGATGCTCTCTTGATTTTGTAAATAAACGCCATCTTTTTTTATTCAGTTTTAACTGATGCCATTTTTTCCACATATATCTAAACTATAAGTTTTGAAAGTGAAGATTTCACTGATTTTGAATCGAAATCAAGCAAATACAAACATTTATCAAAATGATTGCTATATATATATATATATATATATATATATATATATATATATATATATATATATGTATGTATATATATATATATATATATATATATATATATATCCTATATATATAGTTATATATATATATATATATATATATATATATATATATATATATATATATATATATATATATATTATATATATGCTATATATATATATATATATATATATATATATATATATTTTTTATATATATATATATATATATATATATATATATATATATATATATATATATATATATATGTATGAAGAAAAATATACAGAAAAAAACAAACAAAAAATCTTAATATATAATTATGCTGTATTAATGTTAATATAAAGTCAACGTCGGACGTTTCGGTCTATTTTAGACCATCATCAGGACTTATTTATAAAACATTATTAACATTAGAACATATAAAATTCAACATGAAAAAGACGATGGACATAAGAGCACAACTAATCCAAACAGATAACTGATTTTTTTTATATAAGATCAGCATTCCTTTTAAAATATGATCACGTCGTCGTCACGTGGGCGATGTTGTGAAAACGTATTCGAAGATGATTTCAAAATATTAAAATATTAAACAAATTCGATTGAACTATTTTCTCATATAAACAGTTCGTCAAGATGATGGTCTAAAATAGAACGAAACGTCCGACGTTGACTTTATATTAACATTAATACAGCATAAATACATATTAAGATTTTTGTTTGTTTTTTCTGTATATTTTTCTTCATACTCTCGGATCTATATCCATATATTTGCTTACATATGCTATGTATATATGCTATACATATATATATATGCTATATACGAAGGTCATTCAATAAATAAAGTGAATTTTTCGGTATTAAAACTTCTAATACAGATAGAAGCTTACTTTTTTTATATATTTTTTTTTTGTTTTACTTCTTTTTCACATGGATTTAATTTCTTTTGCAGATTAAAAAAAAAATTGAGAGTTTTGGCGATTAACAAAAGATGGCCGACCAAGAAGCATGCTCCAGGATTGAACAGCGGTCAGTTATCAAGTTTTTGGTTGCTGAAGAGTGCAAACCAGTTGAAATTCATAGGAGAATGTCAACTGTTTATGGCGCCACATGTTTCAGCAAAAAAAAAATGTCTGCAAGTGGGCTAAATTGTTTCAAGAAGGACGTAGCAGTGTTGAGGATGAAGACAGGACTGAGAGGCCTACAGAAGTGAGGTCTCCTGAGGTGATCGAATCAGTCAATGACCTCATTCAGTCTGACAGACGAATTACTGTGAACTGCTGAGCAGGGTCAAGAAAGACATAAAGAACAAACAAGCGACTGGCTGAGACATCAGTCCAAAGATTTTTACACTGAGGGAATACGGAAGTTTTGCACAGATGGGAAAAGTGTGTGACAGTGCTGGGAAAAAATGTTGAAAAATAAAAGATAGTAAGCTTCTATTTGTATTAGGAGTCCTTATACCGAAAAATTCACCTTATTTATTGAATGACCCTCGTATATATATATATATATATATATACATATATATATATATGCTATATCATATATATATATATATATATATATATATATATATATATATATATATAAAAAAAAATGTAGTCGTTAGTTAATAAAAGTTAAAATATGGCTACTCTTTCGATCTCTTCGAAATATTTGCTTCTTTTCTGTTGCTTTGCGACTAATGGCTTTATAAAGAATAACAAAATTGTTAGCTTCATAAATTTTATGGAAACGTTTTTTAGACGACCAAGTCAATGGTTCGGAAAAATTGAAAAATATTTTTTTATTATTATTATTATTATTATTAAATGACAAATTACGCTTTTTATTTTGTAATTATAATTTCGGTGGGATTCCATATTGATGATTTCTATGAACGATAGGATATTGGTTATGCTTCGTTAAAGAAATCGATTCTGATTTAATAGGCTATCTTTTCTCCGATAGAAGACTTCGATCGAGTAAAAAAAGACCTGTCATCACCAGACAGTTTGGACTGCGGAACTTATTCATATTATTAACTCTAGAATCAAAATTGATCTTTACAGAACGACAGAATCTGGAAAACGAAAACGAGGCAAGAGAGACGGCGAGTGTTTTGAATGTATGGCGTAGAAATAATAGGCGCTTACCCAAACCACTTGCAATTATGGTTTTTCACATTAGTTATTTGTGGCTACACTTAGATTTCTAGCATTCCCTCACATGTATCCCCAGTCTTTCATCAGATTCCAATAAAAGTATTGATTAATCGACCACAACAATAGGAGAGGAATGTAGCGATCGTTTTCAACCTAGAATGATGATTTCCCTCTAAGCTAATAAGTCTATACTTAGAACTTGACCCAACAACTATCCAACAACTTTGCATATTCACACTTATACAGACTCTCTCTCTCTCTCTCTATATATATATATATATATATATATATATATATATATATATATATATATATATATATATATATATATATATATATATATATATATATATATATATATATATATATATATATGTGTGTGTGTGTGTGTGTGTGTGTGTGTGTGTGTGTGCCAGAGTAACACAAATAGTGAAATATTTGATAAGACCGAACGTATTAAAAGTGCTCGATACAAAGTCGGGAGAACGGACTTGCAAAGCTGTTTAATACTTGGAAACGATGAAAGTTGACAAGAGGACACCATCACGATCTCCCACGTGGTTTGTTTAGCAAATCAACTGCACAGAGCTCGGCAACTTAAGCACTTTCGAAACCGGAAGTAGTGGCGTGGGGGGGCTTTAACCGAGTTCAAATAACCCTAAGTTGAACTCCGTAAAATGCTTCCATTTGGTCATGATCTCTGACCTCCTGTTCAACAATTCATTGCTGTTTTTATAGCCAGTCTCTCTTTTTGGCATAGCCTAAACGTTTTCTCGACTATTATGTTAGTAGTGTGCTCTGGTCACCTTTCATCGTTTATATATATATATATATATATATATATATATATATATATATATATATATATATATATATATAGGTGGCCCAGAAAGTCCTGAATCACTTAAGAAGCTAAAATAAAAAGAAAAACAAAACTTCATCATCTCTGGTGGGATTTCCAAGGAGTACTGCATTTCGAGCTTGTTCCACACGGTCGTCGCGCCATCAACGCTAAACTGTACTGCGAGCAGCTAGACCGTATGACAGTTAGGTCCCGATCTGAATCTCATCGAAAATCCATGGTCATTTGGAAAAGAGGAAATGATATGAAGGTGGCAAACAATATGACAGCAAAGCAGACCTAAGAGAAGCAATTATATCCTCCATATTGGTAATTGAATACGCTGAAGTAAAAAAAAAACTAAATCACTGGATAATAGACTGCTGGCTGTTATTTAGAAAAAGGTCATTATACTAAGCAGTAAACTTTTCATATATGGGTGTTATTGATCTATTATACGTGTTGATCATTTTTGATGACGTTATTACCTTGTTATTGAAATCAAAAGTGATTATCTGTTTTTGTCCTATAACTTCAGAATTTTTGTGATGTCAACGAACAATCGTTACCATTTTTTGTGATACCAAAGAATACTCGTTCTAATTTCGTAATGCTCGTTGTAGTAGACACTTTGTAATCCCCGACACACCTATACTACGCCGTTGAACAATGCTGGTGTCAGACGCCTTCGACTAATACTCGCACTAATAGTACTTGCTCGATAATACTCGCTCGAAAAGTATCCACTGAATAGTGATCCGAATAGAGAATATTGTACTGAAGAGAATAGAGAATAGCGCTCCATATAGTAACAGAGAATAGAGGAGAAATAGTAATCAATCTAGACGTCACGCGACTTCCTATATATACGTTTCTTCTATGCGCACGTGGTCTACTTAATTCAATAATGGGATCGCCTGTGTTTACTCAGTGGCGATCTATGTTCAAACACAAGTGTTGGCAGCGACACTTTATTCCTATATAACAACATTGTAGTTTTGTTTTTATAATAAATCCAATAACTTTAATAAACGATGTTGAAACTAGCAAAAAATTTAACTGAAGCTTTTTTTGACGTCTATATTACTCGTTTAAAATTTGACAATAATTTTTTTATAGAAAATTCAAGATATTTGAGGTCAACCTAATTTGCATAATAACTTCAGACGGTCTGTAATTTCACTCTCTATGGTGTCTCTGCCTCTGCACAGAACACAACAGATAGATGAGGTATGCCTGATCCCGGCGATTCAAACCATTCCAACAGCACCTCCCTCAATGCACTAAATTTGGAGGGTTGATGGATTATCGACTCCAGCGTGACGTTTGCCAATTTTCGCTCTTGGCCCAAGTGCCTGCGCTTGTAATCTCCCACATTAAACCAGCTGCTTTTCATAAACTAGGGGAGATGAGTAAATACCAAGTGTCCTATCTGTTCTCCTCATCTCTAATTGTAATGCTAATTATTCGTTCCCTTAGAAGGAAACATTCATCATTCATTGACCAAGTAGATGGCGCTACTCCGGTCAATCTCCTCTTTGCCCCCTGGCCATTTATCTGAGACCAGTGTGTAACATCTATTCTAGTAATCTCTAATTGTACTGGTCATATTAGCTGTTTCCTTGTAAGGAAACATTTGGCGTCTATTGACCGAGCAACCAGTGAAATTTTCCGTTAAAATTTATAAAATCTTTCTTTTAATAGAGTTTCTTAGAAAAATAGGTTACTGATGTCCAGTAACTGTTATAAATCTTTCCAGTATCGATGAGGGTTTCCATCCTAACCTTTTGCTTAAAGTCGTGGGGAACATCAACATCTTAAATATGTCATTATTTTCGCTTCTAATTACATGAGCTATCCATTTTAGTTGTTGCCGCTGTTCAAACTTCTCAAATGACGTGGTTACAGATATTCATTACAGGTATTTGAAATTTGATTGTTTAGCGTTAATCCACAATGTTCGAAGGACGATGATTTCCAGAAAATGATATGACCAAACATTTGTAAAAATTCTGTCACGAGATATCCCTTAAACTGTGTTTTCCAAACCTCTTATTGCATTAACGCCCAATTTCACATGTAAAAATTTCGTGCCACCCACCAGTATAATAAATATTCAAAAACATAACAAAATTTTAGTAAAAGTTTGTTACTGGTTCATAAACTGACTTCGTTAAATTATGCTAATACCAACTCATTGAAGAGCAAACGAAAGCCAACTTTTCTATTGAAAACTATACCGGGTATAACAGAAAAATTGTCCAAATCGTATAACAGCAAAATTGTTCAATTGTTAAATTAAGCCCTGAGCCGTTGATTATTAGAAATGATTAAAGATATCTTACTGGAATTCTCCGAGATTTTTATAACACTACTGGACTCTACTTTGAGCAATAAAAGTGTATAATTACTCTCTAAGCTTAACAGAAGAATCGTGTTGAAATCTTTCATAAAAGAAAATGACATGTTCAGCATTAATAAATCATACCTAAGGACCGGAAGTTCATCGGACTGAAATAAAGTTCAAATACATATGTATATTATTCCAGGGTCATTTTTCCACTTATTCAAGATGATCTTCGCCCTCACTATCTTTCTAACATTTTGTCCGGGGGTAACAAGGTGCCACAGAGGTTTCACGTACGATTTCATTTTCAAAATCTTTTTTCAGTGATCTTTGGACTGCCATGGCTGAAACTCCTCTCCCACGTGCCAAACGTCTTATGGATTGAGTTGGATCTTTTCTAATTGATCTCTTTAGTTATGAATTGAAATGTCTAAGTCATGTCATCTTATTTGGTATTTTAAGGTGGTTGTTAAATTCCTTAATCCTTAAGAAGGAGTGGATTAACTTTTCCATTTAGCTTTCCTCAAGGGATGCAAATCACGCATTGCCGGCCTCTCAAAAACAGCATATTCCCCATAAATCTCTTTAAACGAAAACTGTATCATCTTGAATGTTGGAAAATAAACCTGGAATAATAATATATATATATACACACACACATACACACACATACAACAAAATACAACCAAAACGTAACTAATAACTGATACAAAATACAGCGATAATGAACACGCAACCACCCCTTGTCTGGATGGATGGAGTTCTCTCTATCCTTGGAAACGTGAATTATGAATTGTTGCAGTGACTTTAAAACCCAATAATTTTTAAAATAAGTTACTCCAAAATTCGCTTGAGGATGATATGGAACTAATGTCTTTAATTTAAGTACAAAATTAAATTCGAAGATTTTAGCTTCCATTTTTGAAACATGGTTAGAACTGTGTAGCGAAAAAAAGCATATTTTAAATCAATTAATTAATAATATTAATGCTCTGTAAATTTACATTGAGTACTATGTTGTAAAAATAAAAATATCTATAAGAACACCGGATTATATATCTTACTGTTCTTTCCTTATATATATATATATATATATATATATATATATATATATATATATATATATGAACTTTATTTAAATCTTTCATAAGTTTCCGATACCGAGCTGTAATTAATTATTGATGAACAAGTCATTTTCATTTCTTGGTGTCGTTATCTCTTTAAGAAATAATAATTTATTAAATATAAAAATAATTTCTAAATTACTCTCCTTAGGCGAATCTAGCTATCTTTCAGGGCGTATTATTGCTCCCGAACTCACATGTAGTGAAACGCTGTTCTAGATGAAGAACTCGGTGAATTATCACCTGTGATCAAGGCGACCTCATACGTCTTACTCCGGCCTGGCCCTTGATTATGTAGTTGCGAGGAAGAAAGTCAACGCGAAGCTGTACAAGACACAACTGACCTGACACAAGGGTCATTCCTTTGACACCGCTTGTGTCGGCTATTTCTACATTGCCGATCATGTGAGCGGGAAACGACAGCAGAAACGTAGCTAATGGTACCGATAATACGATACACATTTAATGCCTATTCTGAAGAAGATGCATGGAACTGGCCATTATCTAATATTTCTCATGCGATTAATATACGGCCTGGCAGTTCCATATATATCTAGTCTTAGATATGACGATAAACTACAAGATCGAGAGATGGGAGCTTTTTAGGAACGTCGAACCAAGTCTCAATTGCTGATATTCCCAGGTCCAGAGAAATAAATTTCCTTCATTTTGATATCAGTTTCCTTATTCTATCTGGCCTAAAACTTTTTTTATAGGATTGGATACTGTTGTGTCGGAAACCTACCACCCCTCTTGAGGATGAAATTGTCTGCGTCTGTGAACAAAGACTTTAAATAGTGGCATGTCAGTTGACATGAGGGAAGACAGATAGACCGATAAGTTCTTAGCTGAGCTAGTTATTGACTACTCAGCCGATTTCTGTACCTTTTTACCAACCTATTAAAACCCTTTTTATTGTTACGTGTTATTTGGCGTTTGTCTCTACTAACCCCAAATCAATATCATAACAGTGATTTGTGCAGCCTTACGGCTCCATTAAATAAATTGCTTAAAAGGGGGTTTTATAGGTTAGTAAAAAGGTACAGAAATCGCCTGAGTAGTCAATAACTAGCTCAGCTAAGAACTTCTCTGTCTATCCGTCTTAGTATTTATCGATCCACCCACGAGGATTGAATATGGCACAAGGCAGGTTTAATGTGGGTATCGGCCAAAAATATAGCCTTTGAACCCGCCTAGACGGGTTCAGGCCCTGTCTACCTCCCCGGACGAAACCTTGCCTTTCGGCAAAGCTTTGTCCGGGTTCCTCTCTGCTAACGCAGAGAGTTCGACAGACGTCGCTTATAGTCAAAGACTGTATCACGACTCAGCTAGGCTCGGAGGTCTTACCCTCTCTGTCTATCTGTCTTTTTCCCATGTCAACTGACATGCCACTATTTAAAGTCTTTGTTCACAGACGCAGACAAGTTCATCTTCAAGAGGAGTGGTAGGTTTCCGACACAACAGATACCGTGTTTATCAATCCTCGTGGCAACTGCAAATATAAATTGTCACAAGAAAACCTCCCAATTGACATTCACACCAGTATAATTCAGGCGTAAACTTACATTGCTTTCTACTTGGTTATAATAAATACAATTAATAACAGATATTAGTCTATTTTTAAGTGTTTTAAATTCATTGTTATATATGCAAACAATAGATGACAGAAAATTATTCAAAGTGTCTGTTTATGTTTTTGTATAGGAAATGTTATCATTTTAGATGGCCAAATGGCCAGACTGGAAATGATATGGAAGGGCAACATCAGCTTCTATAGCAAGTTCGAGCTCCTGTCATAAGATTTCGTTGTCCAGTCTGGCCTAAAACTTGTTTTATAGGATTAGAGACCTTACTTATCAATCAATCTTCGTAATTTCAAAGAGAAATAAATTTCCTTCATTTTGATATCAGTTTCATTATTCTATCTGGTATCAAACTTGTTTTATAGGATTAGAGACCTTACTTATCAATCAACTCTCGTAAGGTTGAAGAGAAGAAAATTCCTTCATTTTGATACCAGTTTCATTATTCTATGTGGTCTAAAACTTGTTTTATAGGATTGGAGACCTTACTTATCAATCAATCCTCGTAATTTTGAAAAGAAATAAATTTCCTTCATTTTCATATCAGTTTCACTATTCTATCTAGTCTAAAGCTTGTTTTATAGGATTGCAGACTTTACTTATTTATCAATCCTCGTGGCAACTGCAAATATAAATTATGACAAGAAAACCTCCCAATTCACATTCACACCTATATAAATCAGACGTGAATTTACATTGCTTTCTACTTGGTTATAATAAATACAATTAATAACAGATATTAGTTTATTTTTACGTGTTTTAAATTCATTGTTATATATGCAAACGTTAAATGACTGAAAATTATTCAAAGTGTCTGTTCATGTTTTTGTATAGGAAATGTTATCATTTTAGATGGTCTATTCAATCGACCGCCGTAATTTTGAAGAGAAATCAATTTCCTTCATTTTGATTCCAGTTTCATTATTCTATCTGTTCTAAAATTTATTTTATAGGATTGGAGACCTTACTTACCAATCAACCGTCGTATTTTTGAAGAGAAATATATTCCCTGCATTTTGTACCAGTTTCCTGAAAGACCAAAATGTCAGTGAGAGTGTATGTGTGAATTCCAGTCGAACTACTTCTATTCCAACCTATTCACTTGGAGATGGAAGAATTTACTGCGGATTATTCCTTGAAAAACATTCCTTTCCCATTCCTACACAATACATTCTCACTAAAATTTTGTTTTTTATACCCGGAGTTATATTTTCCGATTTCTTTTTGAATTTGTAGTTCTGATGAATTGGATCGTGATTATGATTCCAACGTAATAAATTATAACCATGGAATATTAGTGCTTGAGCATTTTATATCATATATATATATATATATATATATATATATATATATATATATATATATATATATAACCTATCAGTAGAGCCCGGCGTTGCCCGGGGATGTAACAGTAAAAGATAGATCAAGTATCGACCATCCTAAAGACTGAAAAATAAAATTGACAAAGATTATTGTTTAAGGTTGACGGACACGCATGTCTTAATTAGTTTTTATTTTGTTTGTTTTGTTTTTTGTTTTGTTTTGATTTTTTACGAATTGGTCAAACCCAAACTCAAACAAAAACATTGTTTTCAATCGTTATGAGTCTACCGATTGAATAGAATTTTATTATAAACAATTGTCTTGTAAATGGAATTTTTAAAGCATTCTGAATGTAAAAATAAAGAAAAAAGTGTGCAAGACAATAAGAAACATTACCTGCCAAAAAAAAGTGAAGTTTTTTTTAAATCGGTTGAAAAATGTAAGAAATCCGATCCCATATATAATCGAACACACACACACACACACACACACACACACACACACACACACACAACCAACCTGGGTTTTATAATAAGTATAACTCTATATTAATAAGTATAACTCGATATGAGTTGTCCCCCTTTCATTAATGCCTCTTAATCGTGTTTTCAAATTTATTTCGTGCAAAAACAATTGTTTTTCCAATTTTTGGCGCTGTCAGAACCACCGCAAGGTAATTTTATGTAGTCCTGTGAAGTTTTGTTGAAATCGGTTGAAAAATTGTAGGAAATCCGATCCAATATATAAACGTACAGACACACACACACAATCTGCGTTTTATAATAAGTAAGATAATGCACGATTTTTAGAGTTATAACTTCTGATATAGATTATCCAAGCCTTTACATGTTTTTAAGCAATATCCAGTTATAAGGGTGAAATGTAGCAAATTATAAAAGCTAGCCGTGCCTATATAGCCGTTCTAACGCGTTTTGAAATATGCTTTTTGGTGCGTGACTTATTTCGATGGGAAGGGAAACCATTTTCTTAATTTCTCGTATGAGAGTTAGAAAATGAAGAATTATAGCAGGGTTGTCAACAGACCAGCGGTCCCCAAACTGTCGCCAATACACCAACGATCGATACCAATACGCATGTGCAGTCGGGATATCAATATTTAAGCATGGCTTGTACAAATATCGTACGTGGCCTCAATACGGGGATTGGAAGCGTTTCGTCTTCAATGTCCTCTCGCGATGTTCGCTTGACACTATCGCTGATCCATTCGCTCGAGTACACGCCCTTTCATCAATACATCTCATTTATACTGCACAGTGGTACAACAGAAACCATAATTTCTTTATGATCTCCTAACCAGTCCCATATATAAATGTATTTTTTCTCTTTTTCTTCTGGTCGCAAGACAAAAAAAAACCCAGTGTTTGACTACAACGATATACCATGTTTACAAAAACCAAAGAAAATGCATGTTAACAACAATCCTAATCTTGTCAGAAATAGCAGTTAATGCAACGGTAACGTTAACATTAACAGTTTCCTTAAAAGGAAACAATTATTATTCATTGACCGAGCAGCCAGTGCCTCAGAAAAAGGACCAAATACTATTGGTTCATTTTTTTTTAACATTGAGACCCTATGTATGTTAACAGTAAAAATACAATATATGACTTAAGTAATAGTAATATTAGCCGTTTCCCTATAAGGAAACCTTCCGCATTCATTGACTGAGCAGTCAGTGCTGCTATCTCTTGAAATTTATCAAATTATTCTCATAAAATAAATTCCCTAAATATGATTCTCAAGTCCAGTAGCTGTTATCGCTCTTTCCAGTATTGATGAGGTTGTTCCGTACTAACTTTTTATTTCACGTAGTGTGGAACTATCAAAACTTTTGATTATGCCATTCTTGTCTCTTGTGATATCCATTTTAGCTGTTACCGATGCTGTTGAAATTCCTCAAGTGATGTGCTTTCCGTTATTTGGTACGGTTCTTTGATTATGACTGTGTAGCGCCAGTCAAGAAAGTTCGAAGAAGTGTGGTCTTTGCCACGAGCCACAGGCTTCGCCCGCTCAAAGCCGTTTTTAATCATTGATCTGAGAAAGTGGCTGTATGCAGCTGCCATTTTAGATATTTCTTAACTGGTGTAGCGCCACGCCTGACACCCATATGAAAGTTTCGATTTGATGAGGCTATTTATGAACATGACTTGAGTTCTCAGGCTTTTAGCAATTTCTGACTGTTCGGAGAAACTGCCTATAGTGCAGCCCATTTTATATTGAGTTTCTTTTTCTATTATAGTATAAGGTAACCAAAAAAAGTTTTTGCTGTTTTACACACCGTGTATGAAGTAGTGATTACTGATACGCAAATGAGTATGTCACGTGCCGGGAAAGCGGTGGTGGCAAGGGCATTGCTTTTGACAAATGCAGGTGGGTTTTCCCCTGCTGCATCAAGTCGTCGAATACGTCAACTCTTTGGGGACAATGATGCGAGTGGACATAGTGTATTTGTTCCAGGAGTTTAGATCGGGATGTTTGTCCCTTTGTGATTGATAAAATGGGATATGCATACACCTGTGTTCCCCCTCACTGGAATATGATTGGCTGGTGTCCGTCATAAATACCGACGGACGTGTAGGAGAGTCAAGAGAGCCTTAGTGTGAGAGCTAAGTCTATAACGACGCCCATTGGACTACGCCATTGATCTACACGTCTTACCTGCGACTACGACGCGTACCGGTCGATTACTGCTACCGTATTCTACTTGGTTATAGTAGCCAAAACCACTTAGCTACTTCCATCAAATATATCCCTTTCCGGGACATATCAGTGATGGCCCGCAGTTGGCTGCCACGGGTCCTAGATGATGAGGCCATATAGGAAGACAACAGCCCTAACCAATCAGTGATCTGGCTCCTGATTAAACAGATTTTTACTGCACCACATGGAGAAGGCGTACAAATTGATCAAGTGGGTACCCCATACACTGTCGCGGGATGGGGGTAACAAACAACAACGAGACACAGCCTGTTTCTCGCTGCATTCTCGGCACCGCACCGTACCCAAATTTGATCCAGTGCTCACCAGTGACGAAAGGTGGGTTCTGTATGACGCTTCCAAGCGTGTCAGGCATTGGTTTTCACCATGGGACCCTGTGCCTCACACTACAAGACAAACAGCTTCGAGCGATTATGCTCTGTATCTGGTAAACAATCGACAATTGGTGAACTATGGACTGCTACGAAATGGCCAAACCTAACTGCGGACGTACATATCAAGTACATTTGCAACAGTTAGAATGTGTGAAACAGGCAAGGAAGCAGAAGGAGCCAGATCTGGTTAATCGCAAGGGTGTACTCTGCCTCCAGAACAATGTCAGACCTGATATGAGGCGGGTGGCCAGGGATACCATACAGTGACTTGGCTGGGAGACACTGTGCCATCCACCTTACTCCCCGGAATTTGCACCAACAGATTACCACGCCTTTCACTCCCTGGACAGCCAACATGATGGAAAATCCTTTACAAACGAGGCCGACTTGGATTCACGGTAGATACCATCCTTGATTTATTCCTGTTTCTGTTTAGGAAAGTTTTAACTATTTCCCTATTTCTTGGAACATTTATTTTCTTTTTAAATTAATTTAACCAAAGTAAGGTGATAAAGCCTCTAAGACATAGGGGGGGGTGCTACTGGAAGTGAAAGAGACGGAAATGAATTTAGAAGTAACCGGAAACTCAATTATAGTATAAACGTCATAATTTACAGGGAGGCGTTAGAAGTATGAAGTTGAAATAGACTTTAGAAGAAACCGGAAACCTAATCCCAAACAGGGACCTATCCACTCCTGTACAAAAGACCTGAGAGGAGGCGGAATGTGACGATAAGTGAACTCAACTACTACTACTGCAGGAAACATAAAAATAAAAACAAATACTATACATTTCAGAGATTAAATGGAGACCTTAATTAGTATAGAGTTGAAGTCGAATTTAGAAGGAATCAGAAACCCAATCCTAAAAAAGAAAAAAAAAGGAGCAAAGGAAGGAGTGTGAACCGGACGCTAAGTGAATCTATCTACTTCTATTGCGGAGAGTAATTATCAAGTAAAATAACAATAAAACTAATAAATAAATAGTAAAATATTCAGACTTCAGGCGGAGACATTAGAATTATAAAGTTGAAGTAAACTTTTGAAGGACGCCGAGACACAATCTCTATCTATAAAAGGCAGGATGTGTGTCTGTGTAACGAATGCACGGCCGCAATTTTCGACGGATTTGCACCAAAATTTACATGCACATGCTCCAAGTTAGTGGGAAGGCCAAGACCGACTTTGCATTTCCCAACTCCCATCAATAGTGGAAAAAATAGATTTTGCCATGCTTCTACGGCAGTTTTCATGTAGTCTACGGCCATTTTCTACTGACCAGAGTGAGAGCCTATAGCTGGCTGCCACGAATAGGCAGGAAGATTTTATTGACCAGCGTGAGAGCCAACAGCTGACTGACACGAATGTTAACTAGCATGCTAGAATGCAAAGAAAATCGATAGCTGCATTTGTCACAAATGAGAAAAATTTAAATCTGCATGGCACTTTACTCCAATTGGCTCATTCGCTTGCTTAAACTCAACGTTGATTCTGATTCCGCAGAACTGGGTTAAGTGTGAAAAAGTATTTGTTGTTAACATTCTTTTTTCATTCGGTTTTTCCAGTTACGCGTCCTTTTTTAAAGCTGATTGTTTTGTGTTCATTTTGTTTAGTTCTTTTTTCGTAACAGATTTAATGTTTAGTATAGAGCTTAGAAAAAATTCGCAGTGTGACATAGGCAAGAAGTAAGGCATGTAGCAACATCAGCACGGCAAAGGGCACTCCTTTAAAGGCAAGGAAGGGTAAAAATATTTTAAGTCAAGTGATAGCGATTGCTGTTTGAGTCGTCGTACGATTTTTGAATCAAGCACGGGCAACGCCGGGCCATGCTGCTAGTCTATATATAAAAATTTGTAGCCTCTGTCTGTCTGTTTGTTTGTAATTGAATTTCTCACAGACTTTTGGAGATAGATTCAAATAATCATATATTCTGAAACTACATTACCCAGGTTACTTTGATAAGTATATTTCACTTTGAATAAAAGGTATCCCCGAGGGGCATAAACCGCCCACTGAATTATTTTCACTAATACATTATTAGGGTACTTGGATAAATATATTTTATCAAAAGGGGTACAAACCCTCAACTGAAAATTGTTTCCCCTTTGATTTGAATTAAATTTAAATTTGAACAAGGGAATGACTCCTATTCAAAATATAGAATGAGAAAGACAGAAGATGGAGGTCAAATCGGCAAGGTCATTGATTAATATTGAAATGCATCATTTTTTCCACAAATTATAACAATGGTTAAAATTCAATCACCATTTTGTTACAAAAATCTGTGTGACGGAGCAAGGTGCGGGTAATTCGGCTAATAATGGTACAAATTTTAAGAGTTGACGTTAGATGTATGTATTTGAAGTATAATTTAGAAGTGTGTGTGGAATTGAGGTTCGAGATTATTCTTCTCCCAACTATGAATAGCTAAGACATCAACAGAATCGCTCCTCATCATCAGTACATTCGTCCCGAGAGGGAAAAGAGGATAGTTGTCTTCTTTTGGTAGATTCATTTGGGATGTTGTATTGAATCTTCAAATGATCAGTGCCCAGCTGTCCCCAACTGTTTTTGTAAATGCGCAGGCCATAGTTGCAGAAAATATTAAATAGACTGGGTTTCGAGAAATACAGAATTTCAATCACTCACCAAACCAGACACTGATCAAAAAAAATAACAACAAATACGAAGACAACAATCGAAAGTCCTCCCACATCAGCCAGAGAATTGAAATAACTCGACGAAAATGATGGGGGTCGTCGTGGAATTAACTATAGAAAAAGAGACAACAATAGGTATATCCAAATTTACTAAGTGTTATGGTCCGGTTCCTTGTACCGCGGTGATAGTCCAAGGTAGAACCAATAAAGAAAAACTCGAACACGGATATGGAATAACACAGATATATTACAAACAGGAATATATACAGAGAGGTATAAAAGTGTTAGTACGAACAATCAGGTTTAGTTGTAATTGTCTGAACGCGACTCTGTTCCGGACTGCCTCTGACTCGACTGACTGACTCCTCGCTCTGACTGACTGACAGACTCCTGACGAACCTCACTCCAGAATTCAGACTGATCTCTCTGCTTCCTCTTGAGGCGCAGTATTTATTACGTATGGAAAAGTCCATTATGTTATTATGGGTAAGGTCCCATAACACTAAGCGTCATGTAAATATAGACTCAGGCCGTAAGTTTAGGTCACATAGTGTGGATTGAACCCACTCGTAATTTGATATAGCGAGATAAGGTCAGTATTAAGTACACAACATCGAAGTGCTCTGTAGTTAAGATATCTCCAAGATAAACAAATCTTGTAGTTTATATAATTCCCTCTATGTGCTCAAGCTTGGTCAGATCAAAAGTTGTATACTGTGCCGATTTCCTTATCAGCGATCTAAAGACACTGTGCGGTTTCTTTTTTTTTAACATTTGACAGAGAATACAGGCAGTGGGTTGGCGTTCCGGCCGATGTGGAAATGCCTTGCTTTGCTACAATCATATGATCTTAATTTATAAAATAGATATGCTTCAAAATGAAATTCCTAGAAAAAATCGATCTGGTATTCTATAAAAGCAAAATAATTCAATGCATATCAACTGCAAGAAGACAGAATGCATAGCTGTTAGCAAAATGGGCAGCCTAAGATGCTGATTACATATTGGGGATACCAAAATCAATCAAGTATAAAAATTTAAATATCTGCGAAGACAAAACATGTGAGCAACGACGAATATCAGTCCTCCTGTGAGTGCTGGACAATTTCTTTATAGATGAAGTGGAGACTTGATACGGCAGAAATGTGGTTCTAAAGAAGGATGCTGAGGATACCATGGACCGAACATGTGAGCAACGACGAAGTTTTAGACAAAATGGAAACAAAAATGAAACATACTTAATATCAGGATGGGACAGTTGAAATTTCTAGTGCACATAATGAGGAAAGAGGACTTGGAAAATCTGATACTCACATAACAGAGAATATTGAAAGTGCGACACAGAAATCCGAAGCCGCATTGGTATAGGCAGAGTGCTTTCCAAAAGCTAAGCAGAGTAATACGAAACAGAAAAAAATCTACGTTAATAACAAGGAAAAGGGTACTAAAACATTATGTGATATGTGTCCGCCTGTATGGCTGTGAGTACTGGACAATGTCCTCAAAAATGAAGAACCTTAATGAAGCAAGAGAAATGTGGTTCTACAGCAAGTGTAAACCATAGACAAAACTTGTGAGCAACGACGAAGTTTTAGAGAACAGAAAAAGGAAAGTTATTCATAACATCAGGAAGAGGACAGTTGAAATTTCTAGAGTATATAATAAAGAAAGAGGAATTGAAAATTTTATAAAAAAAATGTCAAAAGAATAGATTGTTAAATTATAAACAAAACAAATTTCTTTTTAAAAATTGGATTTTTAGAATTTGGAAATTACGTATATTTTTGAGGCACAAACCGTCGAACTATGTAATATTTAAGAGGCATACATGCAGTTTTCAAGGAAAGGCATGGATAATTGCCATATTAAACCTCTCCCAATTTTACGAGTTTTAAAATTGGTAGAAAATAGTACTGAACTGTTACGTAATATCAGTTCTCCTCTGAGTGCTGGACAATTTCCTCATAGATGAAGTTGAGACTTGATGCAGCAGAAATGGGGTTCTATAGAAAGATGCTGAGGATACCATGGACCGAACATGTGAGCAACGACGAAGTTTTAGACAAAATGGAAACAAAAAGGAAACATACCTAACATCAGAATGGGACAGTTGAAAATTTCTAGTGCACATAATGAGGAAAGAGGACTGATACTCACAAGGCAGATTGAAGGCAAGAGAGACAGAGGAAAACAAAGCATTACATACTTGGCTTGAGTAAATGTTTAAGAGAAATAACAAAAAGACAAAATACAAGAAAAGTTAGAAAGGACAGGAAATCGTGGAGAGCCATGATCGCCTACGTCCAGAACTACCTCGGTACATTGAAGAAGAAAACGAACGAACCTGAGTAAATGGATAGCGGAACCGGGTTTGGGAGAAATGACAAAAAGACAGAATTTATTAAGAGCTACAAAGGCAGGAAATTGTGGAGAGCCATGATCGCCTATGTCCAGAAGTGCCTCGGTACATTGAAGAAGAAAACGAATGAACCTCAGTAAATGGATGGAGGAACATGGCTTAGAAGAAATAACAGAAAGACAAAATTTATTAAGAGGATTTATTACAAAGGACAGGAAATTGTGGAGAGCCATGATCGCCTACATCCTGAAGGTACACGGCACATAAATAATACATTAATGGAGATAAAAAAAATAAAAAAATATGCATCGGATAATAGACAATTTTTTTTTTTTTTACTCCTTGTATTTTATTTCAGTTCTTTTTATTTCGAGAATTGTTATCCATTCTTGTTTACCAGGAGGCAGATTCCCAGTTCAAATGGATTGGATTATAGAAGAATTTTTCAAGAATGAAACATCTTTTAATTAACACAATTCTAACAAAGTGGCTTCGTTCCAAACTTCACTTGCTCGTTGTAATTTGTTTCCTTTTCAATTTCATGTTGGTACCTCAGAGGACATTATTAATTTGCAAGTTCGTCCAGGACTGACATAGGCTTTTTAAGCTAAAGATACGCTGAAAAGCTCTTGGCACAATCCAATTCCCTAAACCTGACCAAATATCCGAATTTTTTTTTTTTAATTCCTATTTCTTTGGTGGAGATATTCCTTCAAATCGGGTACCTAGTGTATGCAGTTAGAGAACACACACAGACAAATGCACACGCATACATAGCTCGGGTGTAACAGTTAAATTGTTCCAGTGGTATGACGCTTGCGTTGTATCGAAATGATATGGGTTCGATTCTCGATAGTGGATGCGCACTGCAAGAGATCTTCAGGCAATTGAATTCACTGTAGCATTTATTTATGCACACTGGTTTAAAATTTTAATAAACCAATTTAAGTTATGTGTGTGATTAGAAGAAAAAACGAAAGCATATATATATATATATATATATATATATATTGAATGAGATCCCTGTGGTTGATGCTGCTTAGCGAGTTTCTTTATATCTGGCTAAATCGATGTTAATGATGATCGAAGATCACTTCTTTTCACAATTCTAATTTTACTCAAATTACGTGTCATAAATATATAATTTAATTTTGGAAGATTTTAAAAATCGATAAATTTATTTTGTTTAGAAAATTCTTAAAATTAGGAAAATGGCCCCTTTTAAAGCATTTTTTATATACACCAGAATATTTTACTTATAGAAAATAATAAATTTAATCATTTTGCTTTCAATTAAAGCTAAAAGGAAATCTTCAAGAATGATTTCTTCATTTGTAAAAATTAATTTTAAATCTTAGGTATCAAAAAGTCAATGGAGGTATATATTATATATATTATAAATTAATTGTATAAATTGTATACAAATTAATTGTATAAATTGTATACAAATTAATTGTATATAATCATAAATTTATTGTAAAAATAAAAATATCTATAAGAACACCGGATTATATATCTTACTGTTCTTTCTTTTTATTTATATATACATATATATATATATATATATATTTTCAATATAGTGTAAATTACAGTAGAAATTTAATTTTTAATAAGAAAAAAGCATTCTGAGTTGGCTTTCTTCAATGACTATCAAAATATCATTGGGGACTCTGAATTTGTTATATTTTGCATGTGGACCCCCAGAAATATTACATGGACTCCTAGGGCCCATGTGGATCCCGGTTGAAATTCCTGGATTAAACATCCTTTTCTTTGTTTCTAACAACATTTTCCTGTTTCGTAAAACTTTACTTCACTTTGAAATGCGTCATTTGATATTCCAATACACACCCTGATTTCGATGTCGTAATTTCCATCCTCTTTTCAAATACATCCGAGAAAAAAAAACATCCAGGGATGATTAGCTCACGACTTGAAAGAAGCTAACACATAGAAGAAGACAGCCATGTTGTAATCGGCATTTTTTTTTCTTCGCTTAAATAGTGTTCGTGAGGTAGAGTTCCTGATTCGTGCAGACCCTAAAGGCGGAGCTGTCTATTGTCATTTTAGTTTTTCTACGTTGTGTTGCCTCGAGAGCACATTTCACGTGTCGACATCATACCCGGCTTACACTCTGCTAGAAAAATCGACTTTTATTTGGCATTATTTGACGAATACACTTCTAGAAAGAGGCATATGTCGGAGTTGAATTCATGCTTCTCTAACGTATACACTTGGAGGGCTGACAGGTGAGCAACCGGCTTCTTCTTAACGGAAAAGCATATAGTCGAATAATCAGTGCATATATCGGCAAAATATATCAAGACGTACTAAAAATGTTCGTTCAGACACATATCCAAATTTAGAAGCATATATATATATATATATATATATATATATATATATATATAAAAAAAAAGAAAGGAAGAACAGTAAGATTGTATATATAAATAAAAAAGAACAGTAATTTAAATTAAGAAGCAGACAACTTTAAGGGTTCATGTAGATTTATATATTTTAAGACATTTTTATGTTTATACATTCTTTTTGTTGATACAAATATTTAAGTAAATGATTTGTTTATAATAAACAGTATTAACAACATTTACCGCCTGAATGTCCGAGAAATTGTCATAGAAAATATGCGCCCTCCGGCAGGAGGCGAAACTGCTTCCTATACGGAATCGTCATATAGCCTGACAGTCTTTACCGATTTCGCCACAGAGCATTTACTTAAATATTTGTATCTATAAAAAGAATATATAATTATAAAAATGTCTTAAAATAATTGTCGGACTTTGTCCATTTCAGAATGCGTGACGTCATTTGTTTACATTTGGATACGCATTGAGCAGATATTAATGTACGTGAGAGAATCAGGGAAGATTGTAGTTTAAAAACAGTAAAATCGACCTTAGTAACCGAACGTTTCTCTGTGACGAAATATTTTTTCTTAATAATAATTTAATATAAATATATAATAATTTAAAATGTGTTATTAGATTTTAAATTATTATTATTATTATGTTGATATTCAAATTATATAATTGCATTAATATTAAGTTCTAAATTTTCCTTTATCTAAAATCTATAAAACTCTTCATTTTCTTAACTTTAACGATTGCATTTTCTCATGTAATTTTTTCCTATTTCAACAAGAGTTAATATTTGAAATATAGGTCATTGTTAAACTTCATCTATATTCAAATTCTGTCTAGACTTGCATATGTTATGGCTTCCTGTTCTTCCCACTCTCACTACCTTAGAGTTTCATTTTTCTCTCTATCTTTCTATTAAATACCATTTCCCTTATTTGTTGTTTGTTGTTCTTCTTTCCTTTCTTTTTCTTATTTCTTTCCTTTTTTTTTAAATGTTTATTTTTCAATTTAAAAAAATGTTAAAAGTCATTTTTTTTACAAACGTTTTTTTGCATAGACAAGCCCCAGAGAGAATATACCAGAGGCGAAATGGCAATCAAAATGGTGTACAATTGAGTTTCATTTTTATGTAATTCATATATATATATATATATACATACATATATATATATATATATATATATATATATATATATATATAAATATAAGCGGAGAGCGCGTATTTATATTTGATAACAATTTCGGAATATTCGGACGGGTAGATGAAAATAAATAAATATGCAATTCAATAAATAAACCAAATAAACGGCGGAGCGTCTATTGATATAAATATATCCGCTAAAAATAACATTTAAAGTAAAAAAAAAATGAATAGATGTATAAAAAAAAATGATATAGGGAATTAAAAGAGAAAAGAACTGAAATAATAATGATTGGTATAAGAAAGAAAGAAAGAAAGAAAGAAAGAAAGAAAGAAAGAAAGAAAGAAAGAGAATTGGAATAAGAAAAAGAAAAAAAAGAGGAATGGACGAAAGTGAGAAAGAAAAAAGTGATTATACCAAAAGATAGAATGACCAAAACAGAATATTGAAACATTGAGAGAAACAAAGAAACGTGGGAATTGTAGACGCCGAAAAGAAAGAATGAGAAAAGAAAGAAACACATATAGAAAGGGAAGAAAAAAAAAGAACATGACAGAAAGAATATGGACGAGGAAAAGAAAAAGGTGACTTGGGAAAGGAAAAAAGGAAAAAGTTGCAAAGAGCCAAAAAGAGAGAAAGGGAGAAAATAGAAAAGGCAAAAAGAAAAAAAAAAGAGAAATGGTGGAAAGAAACAAGGAAAATAATTAGATGTCAAAAAAAGAAAGAAAGAAAAAAGAAAGAAAAAAAGAAAGAAAGAAAAACTATGGACGAGGAAAAGAAATAAGTGACATGGGAAAAGAAAAGAGAAAAAAATGTAAACGACGCAAAAAAGAGAAAGGGGGAGAAATAGGAAACTCCAATAAAAAGAAAAAAAAGCAAAGAGCAATGTCCGAAAGAAAGAAAGAATAAATTTAAATGCCAAAGAAGAAAAGAACGAATAAAAAAACAGAAGACGAAACAACGAAGGATGAAAAAAGCAGGAGATACATTGAATAAGAATAATCATACAAACAAAAAGTATAAGTGTTGTGGAGTGATTTCACAGTGGAGGCTTGTATTTGTACTAAGTCGGTCTTAAAATAGGTTCGACGTACAAAACGTTAGGAACTTGATATAATAGGTAATGACGCTGAGAAATCTAGTGGTGGTCGCTGATACTTAAGTATTCGACTAACTGTCGTCCGACATCGACGCTATTTAGTAACTGCCTCACGCAGTCACATGTGGCACAAGGCCGAATTTACTGTGGGGTTCCCGAGCCCGTAGGCTCGGCCAAAAAAATCCCCGTAGACCCCGCATAAACGGGATCAGGTCTGTCTACCTCCCCGGACGAAACTCTGCCCTTTGGTATAGCCTCATGCGGGTTCCTCTCTGTCCAAAGGCAGAGAGTTCGACTGTCGTCCGACATCGACTGACTCGTTACTCTTACTACTCCTACTTATTTTAGGTGGGAGAGTCTGTTAACTATAGAATAGGTGTGTTCCACTATAACAATAAGGAAGAAAAAGTGTGTGTGTGTGTGTGTGTGTGTGTGTGTGTGTGTGTGTGACAAAATAAAGAAAAACTAAAAGAAAGAAAAAAGATAAAAAGGAAAGAAGGAATAAAGAATTTTCACGAGAAAATAAAAAAAAAACTTAAAACCAAAGAAATATGCGACATATTCAAATGTGAATTCCAAAAGATAGAATGATCAAAACAGAACATTGAAATGAGAAAAAAAAAATTCGAAAACAAAAGAAAATTGTGGACGTAAAAAATAGAACTAAAAAAAATGTGAAAAAAAGAAAAGAAAACAGAAATTTAGAAGGAAAAAAAAAAAAAACATGGGGACGGCCAAAAGAAGACAAGAAAAAAAGAAAGAAAGAAAAAAGAAAGAAAAGAAAGAAAAAAGAAAGAAAGAAATTTAAGAGAGAAAATAAAAGAAAGAAAAGGGACGAAAAAAGAAGAAAGAGAAATAAAGAAAGAAAGAAAGAAAAGAAAGAAAGAAAGAAAGAAAAAAAAAGAAAAGAAATTTAGAGGTGAAAGCCAAAAGAAGACAAAGAAAAAGAAAGAAAGAAAGAAAGAAAGAAAGAAAGAAAGAAAGAAAGAAATTTAGAGAGGAAAGAAAGAAAGATGGGGACGGCCAAAAGAAGACAGAGAAATAGGAGAAAGAAAGAAAGAAAGAAAGAAAGAAAGAAAGAAAGATGGTGACGGCCAAAAGAAGACAAAGAAAGAAAGAAAAAAGAAAGAAAGAAAGAAAGAAAGAAAGAAAGAAAGATGGGGACGGCCAAAAGAAGACAGAGAAATAGGAGAAAGAAAGAAAGAAAGAAAGAAAGAAAGAAAGATGGTGACGGCCAAAAGAAGACAGAGAAATAAGAAAGAAAGAAAGAAAAAGAAAGAAAGAAAGAAAAAGTGAGAAAGAAAAAGAAAGATGGGGACGGCCAAAAGAAGACAAAGAAAGAAAAGAAAGAAAGAAAGAAAGAAAGAAAAAAAAAAGAAAGATGGGGACGGCCAAAAGAAGACAGAGAAATAGGAGAAAGAAAGAAAGAAAGAAAGAAAGAAAGAAAGAAAGAAAGAAAGATGGTGACGGCCAAAAGAAGACAGAGAAAGAAAGAAAGAAAGAAAGAAAGAAAGAAAGAAAGAAAGAAAGATGGTGACGGCCAAAAGAAGACAGAGAAATAGGAGAAAGAAAGAAAGAAAGAAAGAAAGAAAGAAGAAAAGAAAGGTGACGGGCCAAAAAAAGACAGAGAAATAGGAGAAAGAAAGAAAGAAAGAAAGAAAGAAAGAAAGAAAGAAAGAAAAAAAAAGATGGTGAAAGGCCAAAAAGAAAGAAAAAAGAAAGAAAGAAAGAAAAGAAGAGAAAAGAAAGAAAAAGAAAGAAAGAAAGAAAAGATGGGGACGACCAAAAGAAGACAAAGAAAGAAAAAAAGAAAGAAAAGAAAGAAAGAAAGAAAGAAAAGAAAGAAATTTAGAGAAAACAAAAGAAAGAAATTTAGAAGGAAAGAAAGAAAGAAAGATGGGGACGGCCAAAAAGAAGTGACGGCCAAAAAGAAGACAAAAAAAGAAAGAAAGAAAGAAAGAAAGAAAGAAAGAAAGAAAGAAAGAAAGAAAGATGGTGACGGCCAAAAAGAAGACAAAAAAAGAAAGAAAGAAAGAAAGAAAGAAAGAAAGAAAGAAAGATGGGGACGACCAAAAGAAGACAAAGAAAGAAAGAAAGAAAGAAAGAAAGAAAGAAAGAAGGAAGGAAAAAAAGAAAAAAAAGAAATTTAGAAAGGAAAAGAAAGAAAGAAAAAATGGGGACGGCCAAAAAGAAGACAAAGAAAGAAAGAAAGAAAGAAAGAAAGAAAGGAAAGAAAGGAAAGAAAGAAAGGAAAGAAAGAAAGATGGTGACGGCCAAAAGAAGAAAGAGAAATAGACAAAAGAAAGGGAGAAAGAAATAAAGAAAGAAAGACATGAAAACGCCGGGTTACAAAATGCCAAGAATTGGAACCAACTCTTAAAAGAATGTCTCGGTTATTTCAAAGCGGAAATTGCAGGTAATTCCATCCAGAATCCCAAGCGGTTTCAATGCACGCAGCTTACATGAACGACATGTATGTCACTAATTTTAAAGACAACACGCCATTGGCATAAATCGTCTCCCAGTCAGAATTTCCTCAGGACCGATGACCCTTAATTACAACAGAGGTCATGTATTGAACTAAATTTGGTCTTTGGCATTTATTTCCTCCGTGCAGCCGACCATTCATTCTTTTAAAAGAGAATCGGGACTTTGCTTGGTGCTATTACCTCGGGCACTGAGACATCCGGGTCATGCAAGCAGAACAGCGGCATAGGGGTCATGGCTAGTTGCTACTTAAGGGCCAGAATCAGTTATAACATATTTCTTTTAGAAGATAAGGAAATTGAAACACATGATAAGTTGCGCACGGTGTATTTTTGTCTAACACCGTAAGAGGGTTCATCTTTTTATCTTCTACGAGCCGCGTCCCTCTCTTTAATCCCTTGTGGTACTTAGCAATATTTTTACATTTGCCAAGCCTCTAGACCCTCCCAACAATTTTCCCCATCCACTCACACAAGCTCGTCAGGTAATAGGATCGCTGTCTTTCCCTATATCTCATGCCCACAACATGCCCTATAAGGGTTAAGTTTTCTAAGCCCTTATTCTTCGTTATAAGCAAGAAATTTGAGCTGACGTATTCGGATTCGGTGTTTGTGTTCTTTTTGTTATTTTCTTTACGACTTCTTTGTTACTTACACTCTCCGTCCATAGTTTTAATGGTATTCCTCTGTTGGACAACATTTCTGTGGCCTCCTGTTTTCTTTATATCTGTGGAGAGTTTGACCAGCATTCACTGCCGTATAAGAGGAAACAGCAACCCAGCAGTCTTTGTTTCTATCTACATTTTCCTGCTTCTTAAAAGATTATTTCGCTAATGCAATGTGTTGAATTTCTGTGCTGTGCTGTTAAAACATTTCCCAAGTTATTTGAAACTCTTTACTTGTTTTATGTTGGTGTTATATACCTTCCCTATGAACATTAATTTGTATGTTCCAATCCTCATAAATAAGTTGGACACTATTGTAAGTGGGGGTAATATGCTGTCTAAGTAGTCCACTACTAGCAGTGGTTTACCTACTTCATGCTGCTGGCGAGTATTGTATTTTGTTGATGTTATAAAGATTACCATTTCATTTCCAAAATCCGTTTTGGTTATTCCTCATTCAGTAACCCTCTCTAGGCTACAATAGATAGATAGATAGATAGATAGATAGATAGATAGATAGATAGATAGATAGATAGAAAACAAAAAAACAAATAGTTTTATATAACGTACTTATGAACATTAATGGGTATGTTCCAATCCACATAAATACTAACATAGGTTTACCTACTTGACGCCGCTGGCGAGTATTGTATTTTGCTGATGTTATAAAGATTACCATTTCATTTCCAACCTCCATTTTGATTATTCCTCATTCAGTAATCACCCCTAGGTTACAACAGAAACATTATGTGTACTATAAAAGGAAGAAATAAGATGACAGAAATAACAAAGAAAAGAAGTATGTTTGGGAAGAATACACATTTTGAATTGACAAAAAAGGTTTCCGAAGAAAAATGAGAAAAGTGAAAATGAAGTGTAAAATTAAGATATAACCTTTTAATCATTAGGAATGAATCAGGCTCAATATATTATGATATCGAATCGATTGACAGTTGAACTGGAAGAATTTAAAATCATAATATTATATACCGTACCTATGAACACTAATGGGTATATCCCAATCCTCGTAAATACGTTGGACACTATTGTAATTGGGATAATATGCTGTCTAAGTAGTCCACCACTAGCTGTGGTTTATCTACTTCACGTCGCTGGCGAGTATTTTATTTTGTTGATGTTATAAAGATTACCATTGTTACAGTTTTTTGTGTATATATATATGTGTGTAACTAGTGAGTTAGTCAAAATGACTTAATTCACTTTATAGTCTACTAATAGAAGATTAACCAATCAGAAGCCGCAGAACATTGTATCCGTCATGTATAAAGGCGGCCATTTTTGTTTTCCTACCCGAATGACCAGTGCCAACTTGTCAGGCGAAGATGACATAAGGAAGAACTACGCTCTGCTACTTTGCTGCGATATTCACTGCTAACTTGAACTACGCTTTCTTACTGTCTCCGAAATATTCACTGCTAACCTCTGGATTCTATACTCGAAGACGACCGTCATGAAATGTCTAACAACCATTTCATTTCCAACCTCCGTTCTGGTTATTCCTCATTCACTAACTCTTCCTAGGTTACAACTGTTGGCATCTGTAATTCGTAATTTACATCATGGGCTTTTACTCTTGTTGATGACCATACTTTCCATCTTCTTTCAGGTGATCGTGTCCGTTTTTCTCGCTATCATTTACCCCCTTTTCTAGCAGGCCTTTTAATTTGCGTTCTGTGTCAGCCTTCAACACAGTAAGATGCTACACAATCAAAATACTAACTTGAAAATTCGTGTCATGTTCTTAAATAACCTCGTCGGATAAAAGGTGCAGGGCGACTCATCACCGCCAACTCAATGCCGCCGACTCAATACCAAAGATTCAACACCAGTCAACTCATCTCCGTGATAACTCAACTCCAGGACCACCACCAGCTTACTCAGCACGAAGACAATTCAGCGATATCGACTTAAAAAAATAGAGGTAATTTATTAAGGAATGTTTTTTAATACTTTTTTTTTTAATGAAGAAGCAGGATAGAGTAATGGATAGCGGCTCGAACTGAGGAATCAGAGAGCCGAGTTCGAATCCATAGCATTCACTTACGTGCTAATACCCTATTTCGTAAACGTAGAATATAGTGTGACCCAAAACAACGGGAACTTTTTAACAATCCAATAAAACCAAGAGTGATGGAAGAAAAATATTTTATTCATAGTAATTGAAACCTTAAAATATGCCATTTAAGAAAGAACGATGTAATTTTAATTTTTAAAAGAAATTACGTCCTGTAGATGGCGTCCTCCTGTACGAATGTATTCTTGAAATCTGCTGTTGAGATTCCTCATTGACTGCTGCAACATCTCAGCTGGGATACTGTGAATTTCATCTTGAATTCTAAATGGCGAAATGTTTACTTGCTCAAGGTCACTGTCTCGCAGTGTTGACACTTGTTCATGTCTGGCAATACGCACTTAAAAAATTCCCGTCTTTTTGTGTGACCCTGTACATCTATTCGATGCTTTATACACATTATCAGGGATGTTTCTAGCCGAGGTTCATTAGGAGTTTCAGGTCTTTCAACATCATACCACCTCTCCACGGTTACCCAGCCGGTACTGGTCGGGTATTCACTTCTCTACCTTCTGTTAACTACAATTTTTTCCATCATCTGTGCTACACACGATGCAACTCTTCTTGGCAATTTATTGCCCAATCCCGGATGGCTTCTAGTTCATCAGCTATGTGCGCTCTTCCATTAAAAAAGAAGCAAACGCAGCCACAATTTCAGGAATATGGCGGCGTTTTTGGCTTGAAGAGGTAAATACCGATTTAATCCCCCTCACTGAGGCATATGCACACACACACGCACACATAGAGAAACGCGCTCAGGCATCACATCCTGTTTACACTCATTTTCATTCATGTTAAACATGAACCACCAAAAGAAATGAAAATGAAAAAAAATACTTCCTTTTCCTCCTTCCTACTTTTTTCTTTTTTCATCCTTGACACTCCACCTATATGACTTACATATACATATGAATGCCGCCACACACACACACACACACGCACACCATCACACACATGTAAAAAAAAATGAAAAAAAAAATACCGTAACATTAGTAGGATGGTAAATAGGTGCTAGATCTTAGTCAGGGATCACCCATAAGTAACAATGGTTCAGGGTACCCTAATTCTGTGTCCTAGTCGAGACTCCATTGTCGGGTGTAGTTTTAGGTCATACCCACCCACCCCCAAGAAAAAAGAAAAAGATATATGTATATATCAACCCAACTTCCTTTCATTTTCCTTACTGACTGCCAATCACTTGAACTTTTCAACCAAAGCCATCTAGAAGCCTATTCCTCTTCCACTGTTTATTGAGTGAATAGCCTTGTTTTTTTTACCAAACTTGTTACACCTAATTTTGGCAACATCTGACATAGAGACCGCCCACCAAAACCTCTGCGACCGAAATCAATCGTTTCGCACTGAGCTCGCCAACCGCGCCTTTTACATTCCTCTACAATCAGTAAATATTTCCAAAGCTTCCTTTCGTGAGCCTCGTCCATATTTTCTTCCTAGGGGACTGTTAATTCTAACAAGATGATTTGCTTAGTCTTTTAATAATAAATAATCATAATAATAATGAACTGAGGTTAGTTTGTATTATTGGCTGGTTAGCTTTAACGCCACCAAAACAACACTGTTCTCTATTAATCACCACAGAGATCATTCCCTGTCCCCCATTAGAATGTCTGGCGCTCAACTTCCTGAGATCGCATCTCTGCGGCTGTTCGGCCTCACGTTGTCTACTGACCTGAGATGGAACAAATACATTGAGTCAATTGCTTCGTCCGCCGCAAGGAAAATTGGCTCTCTGTGCCGCGCCAGGAAATATTTCTCCCCTGAATCGATCCTTCAAATCTACAAATCAACCATTCTCCCTTGCATGGAGTATTGCTGCCATATATGGTCTGGAGCCCCTACTCTCTGCCTCGCGGTTCTTGATAAGATCCAGGGACGGATATGCAATATAATTGGCCCTGATCTGGCATCTCGTTCGCAGTCGTTCTCTCACAGACATGCCGTCCCCTCTCTCTGTCTTTTTTACAAATACTTTCATTTTTTTTACTCCGATGAGCTGCTATCGCTGGTTCCAAGACTTCGCGAATTCAAGCGTCCTACGAGACTGGCATCCCGCTCTCACCCTTTCACTGTTGAAACTCTAGCCGCCTCTTCTAC